>CM076581.1:571692664-571840164 GCA_034641835.2 Pinus albicaulis
TTCACCTCTCTAAACACCACATCTTGGTTGTACACAACCTTCCTTGTTTCTGGGTTCCAAAGCTTGTAGTCCTTTAAACCATCCTTATACCTAATAAAGATGCACCTCTTAGATTTATTGTCCAACTTTCTCCTTTTCTCCTTTGGAACATGTACATATGCATCACATCCAAATACCCTCTGATGTGAAAGAGAGGGTTTCTTACCAGTCCATACCTCATGTGGAGTCTTATCCTTCAATGCTGATGAAGGTGATCTGTTAACCAAGTAACATGCAATCTCCACTACCTCTACCCAGAATTCTTGTCCTAACTCGGTACCACTGAGCATGCTTCTTGCCTTTTCCATCAATGTTCTATTCATTCTTTCTGCAACTCTGTTTTGCTGAGGTCTATATGGAGTAGTCTTCTGTCGTGCTATACCACACTTCTTACAAAACTCTTCAAATTCCTTCTTGCAGAACTCCCCACCATTATCTGTCCTCAACACCTTTATCTTCTTCTCTGTATGGTTTTCCACTAGAGCCTTAAATTCTTTAAATCTGTCAAAGACTTCAGATTTCTTCCTCAAGAAATATATCCATGTATTCCTTGAGAAGTCATCTATGAATGAAACATAGTACATAGACTTACCCAATGATGGAACTGACACAATTCCAAACACATCACTGTGCATAAGCTCTAATATCTTGTTTTCCCTCTTAGCACCAGAAGGAAAACTCACTCGATTCTGCTTCCCATATACACAATGTTCACAGAAATTGAAATCTAGAGAACTATTAGACATACCTTCTACCATACCATTTCCATGCAGTTTTCGAAGGCCCTTCTCTCCAATATGTCCATGCCTTTGATGCCATAGCATGGTCTTTTCTCTAGAGATCGCTAGGCTTTCCGCTCCACTTTCGGGAACCACATAATTGTTTCACCCATCAATAATAGTGTTTCCCTGAAGCTTGTATAGTGTTCCAATCCGAACTCCCCACATTAATTCCAGTGCTCCTCGAACCATCTTACAGGTATCTGTAATGAACATTGTTTGTACACCTGTATCATCCATCTTGCTTACAAAAATCAGATTTTTGGCCAATGAAGGAATGTGCAGAACACCAGGAAGTGTTATAATCCTTCCACCTTGCAGCTTCAGCTTCACTTTTCCACATCCGATGATTCTGGCCTTCCTATCATCACCTAAGAAGACATCACCGCCATCATATTTCTCATACTCACAGAACCACTCCCTATGGGGAGTGAAGTGAAAGGATGCACCCAAGTCAATCAACCATGACTCATGATCTACATGTGTATTTGAAGGATAAGCTAAATACACATCCCCACCTTCATCCGAGGTGGTTTTTGCCTCTGCAAAAGGAGCATCATCAGATCCCTCCTTTCTCAGGAGCTTTAGATCTGCAGTCCTTTTTGTAGTGCCTTCCTTTCCAGATTTCTAGCACACCTTTAAAAACTTTCCAGGAGATTTAGATCTCCCACTCGAAACATTATTCTTGTTTCTGTTCTGGTACCTTCCTCGTACAGATAAGGCATCTCCATTCTGACCCTCCATATTTCTCCATCTCATTTCCTCCGATAGCAAGGCTGAGACAATGTCATCAAAATTCAAGGTAGTTATATTACTACCTATTGCAATAACCAGACTATCCCACAAGTCTAGTAGAGAACACAAAAAACTGATGCACTTATCTTCATCTGAGATTTTAATATCAACAAAGGACAACTGACTTACCACAATATTGAAGGTGTTCAAATTCTCTGTCACCGAGTCTCCATCCTTCATCCTCAGGTTATACAGCTTTTTCCACAGGAACAATTTATTCACCATTGACTTAGATTGGTACAAAGTCCCAAGTTTGTGCCACAAATTATTCACCATATCTTCCCCAAATACATTC
Organism: Pinus albicaulis; assembly: GCA_034641835.2. NCBI lineage: Eukaryota > Viridiplantae > Streptophyta > Pinopsida > Pinales > Pinaceae > Pinus > Pinus albicaulis. The sequence goes on from CM076581.1 coordinate 571,694,573, forward strand.
AATAATACCGAATCTGAGACACATAACCGTATTGTGCTCTTCGCCTTCCAATACAACTTCTTCTAGTCTTCATCTGACATTGTTGTTGGTTTAATACCTGGATCTACCATGATCCACTAGTCTTTATACACCAACAGATCCTCCATTTGAGCTTCCACAACTCAAAACTCTGACCATTAAATTTCTCAATCTATATCTTTCCACTGCTCACCATCTTATTTTACCACAAGAATCGATCCCGCAGATCTCCCACTGAACAGGGTCTACCACATGCCCGAGCAAAAAAAAAAAACCCTCAGCAGCAAAGGCATCCCCTTGAAGCCAAAACAACTTCGATAACAAATGTAGGTTTTAACCCTATACAGAAATTATCTGCAAACGAATCTTAAAAACAGAAAATAAACAATAGCGAGAGCATAAAACATAAAACAAATATACACATATATTTTCCCCTGGATCCCAAATAGGGACGACTAGCTTGATTTTTCATTATATTCCTTTTAGTGTTACAACACATATATATACATGCTGAAGCATACATAAACCCCAATCCCTTAACCCTAGATTAGAACATAACCGTAGTTCCCTTGACTAGATCTACAAAATACCAGGGGCCAAAAACCATCATGCCCCAAAACCATCTGCAAACCCATGCACAAAACCATGGGCAGGTCCGCCCACCGAAAAATAAGGACCAAATTTTTTTTTCCTGGGGCGCTACTCCAGACCCCGAACAGGGGGGGCTGCCGCCCCCTGTGACCCCCCTGTTGTGCCCAGCACAACGTACAGGGGGGGCTATCGCCCCCCCTTTGACCCCGCAAGGCATGAATATTCGTGGAAATAATATAACCCATACCTAACACTTTATGATTATTGTTCCCCAAGACTCAATGAGGGCTTCTATTTTGGACATATAATACAATATATGTTTCTTGTCCCTACAGAAACATGGGAAGGTTCTGATCATGAATTATGGCTTTGGTTGCTTCCAAGATGGTTCTGTTTTTCCTCTCAACAACTCCATTTTTTTAAGAGTTTCATGGAACAAGCAAGTCCCTATTAATCCTGAAACCTTTGCAGAAATATTTGAAATTATTTGAGATGTATTCACCTCCATTATCTGTCCTTAGGATCCTGATATTATTACAAGTTTTATTTTCCACTAGAGCTTTGAAATCCCTGAACATGTTGAGAACCTGATCCTTGGTGTTGATGGTGCTGGAAGTTCGCCAACACAAGGGGGTATCCCCAATATGAAATTCCAACTAGAATTCACAATGTTTGGGATAGGAGGCCCATTTTGGAAATTGGTCTGGCTGCCATTATATTGATATTAATATTTTCCTTTGCTACGATTAACAACATAAGAGAGCATGCATATACTTTTAAGATAGGCCAGTAAGTTAGCCTTGTCAAACACACAATTGCAATGTGTATAAATTACTTTCACGGATAGGAAAAGATAGAGTGAGCCTTTAGAAGAAAAGTAATAGTAATATCCTAATAAAGACACACATATACATAGAAAGAATCAATAATTAATCTAAATAATAGTATGCAAAGTAACAATGATCATGAAAACAAGTAAAGACACACAATTCAATTAAGATGTCTGCCAAAGCCAACGAAATAGTTCATTTTATTTACAACATATGAATACAAACATACGTCGCAAACATGAAAGAATAGTGATAGTTTGCAGATTTCTGTGGCATGATTTTTGAAGAGGTCAGAATATCCATAGTATTCATTTTTACTCCATTCATAGTATGAAAGAATAATATTACAACATTCACGATACATGCATGAAAGTATGCCTGACTCTAAGAGCTTTAAAATATTAAGCGAAAGTTCCAAGATACACAATTACAATGATGCATCACTAGCCCCAATAGTGGAAAATGAAGTCACCACTTGCTCCTCAAAAGAATGCTCTTCTCTCCTATGCTAAGCTTGACCATCCAAGGCTAAAAGTACTTTTCTTGAGTTGTGATGGTTTATTTATAACAAATGAGATGACCTTTCAACTCCCATGAGAACCTTGAGCTTGCTATTGATCTCCCTCGTGAATCTTGATCTTAACTAGAACCTTTGGATTTCCTAGTGACTCTTCACATTCCATGTGTGACCCTTGGGCTTCCATACATTTTACATTTTATAATTTTTGAAATTACAAAATTACATTCCACCAAAATTGTGGCAAAATACATGTTTATGTTCATATCTTCAGAAATCACAATTTGATGATTGTGACACAAGACTTCAGTGTAATGTGTCAATAACAAGCACCATCCTCTACTTCTATGTCTTTGATTCTTTGTAATAGACTTGGATTTCATGTCATCATCATCCTCCAAAAATGTTTGAAAATGAAATTGGAGCTTTTGGGTTTCCACCTGTCATATGTGATCCAAAATTCGTTTGAATCCTTCATGATAGTATCTTTTCATTTTAATTCTATAATTGTCTTATGTGGAATTATTCTTAACAAAATCCTTGGATATCATTTGCCATGTTAAGATGGTAAATTGATAGGATCTATATATACAACACATAAAAAGTGAAATTCACTCATGGAAAGATAACATAAGTACCAAAATCACATATTCTATCTTTGATGATCTATGAATACCAAATTAGTTATATGGGGGACAAAGAGGAGATTACTTGGGTGTAGGGAATAGGTTTTGGAAGCAGTGATTGGAGGTCTAGGCACTGGAAGTGCGCACAATACCCTCACAGAGGATAGGTATTCAATTTGAGCCATGTTACATCTTCGGGAGGTAAAGGGTGATATGATATTATGCACTCATGAAGTCAAGGCTTCCTAGGCCTAACATATGACATAGTTGTAAGAGAAAATGAGATGTTGACCATGGCTTGGAGATGTGCTCTACGCTCATGAGGAAGGTTGGTCTCAATCCTAGCGTAGGTTACAGGTTCAGGAGACAATGATGTCGAAAATTTTGCCTTAGGAATGCACTAAATGCTCATGAGGGAAAGGAGGATTTGTGATGGGTGCATGGCGCATGTGTAAGCTGCAAGAGATTGATGTCTAGGTTTTGGGAGTGCGCTATGCACTCATCAATTGGGATAAAGGGTGAGTATATTCATGACATGGTGCAAGATATAAGGATAAAGAAAAACCCAAAATTAACTAAGTGCCATATCAGCGGAACAAAGAAGAGAGAAATAAAATGCATAACAGGTCCTGAACATGATCACACACATATAAGCAATCAAAATTATGAAAATAATATACACAATACCAAAACCGAAATGCATGAACTGAAATGACAAGAAAATGACACTAATATCCAAGTGTGTCAGTTAGGGCACAACTCTTTATGACAAAAGTTTCGACTGTGACTATAAATGGCGCTAATTCAAAGAAGTGTACCTAGTGCAAGTTCTTGTGACAGAGAAGCTTAACTAATGTAGAATAGTGCACTGGAGTTACCTCAAGAAGGTGTGCCAAGGCTTATTTGAGAAAAACATGACACTTAGGGTTCAAATGGAGGGAACTTAGACACTTTAGAAAACATGCACATTGATCATGCCATGAATTTGGTGATTTTAAATGACAAATCATATGATCAATTTAAATGAATTCAAAATTTGGAGGGTGTTGTAGCAGTTACAACACTTGGAGATTCACTAGAGAACCCCAAATTTTCTCTTTAGGTCTAGCTTTATGCATGAGATATAGCCTTCTAGAAATATTGTGTCATCCTTTATATCACCTTGGATTATTTACTTATCCCAGTTGAAGATATAGTCCCTCCTATTCCTTTATCGACTTAACACACATTTACACAACTAGTTAAACCTCAATTGTTCTGATCAGTGAGTAGGAGTATGCAAATTCACAACTTTAATATATACATATTTTTAATGGAATATTTCATGTTTCTCCACTATTAGAAATCATGTACAATACCTTCACAAAGTCACTTTAAGGAATAACAAGCATTGATCCGTTTCCAATAGGCTTGTTCAGTCATTAGGGAAATTTTGAGGTCTAAAATGGGCCTCAAAACAAAAATGTACAACCAAAATAAACTTTATAAGAACCGATAGAATTCAAGATGATGATGTCAGCCATGGGGGATGATTAGCCATTTTTGGAGTAAAAAAATTAAAATTATTAAAAATATTAAAAATATAAAAATAAAAAATCTACTTTTCAACTCATATTTTCAACTTATTTCTATACGATTTTTCTCAAATTTCGATTGGGAGCACTAGTTGGATGCAACATTTAATTTCTGATCTAAGCAGTATCCATGTTCCATACTCTTTATGGACCTTTCTACACAAAAAATGATAAATACATGAAAAAGCGTGATTGCAATCCTAGGAACATACTTAATATTAAATGCTCGAAAAGAAGAAATAATCCTCCATACCTCTTGTTGATAAAGTTTAAGTTTAGGTGAAACATAGTGAATTGTATTTCATACTTGATGCATGACAATATTTGAATCACCTATTACCTTTAATTCCTCTACCTTGAGGTCAATGGATTTATGTAATCCAAGTATGAGTGCTTCATATTTTGTAACATTATTTGTGCACTCTAACTCCAATCGGCATGAGATTATATATTTTTTCTTTTGAGGGTCAATCAGGATGTGACCAGCTCCAACGTTGTCCTATGTATTAGAACCATCAAAATACAAAACAAAAATTTCAGTAGCAACTGGTTTAGTTTCTACATTAACAATATTCACATCTATAATACAAAGATCAATATCACCAGTTGGAGTGCAAGGAAGGAGTTACAACTGGGTGTCCGATGGTAAAAAAGATGGATATGCACTATAACATCCAATACTAGTTTTTAAAAATAAATTTCCAAAAATTTCTTGCACTACACTAATTGGTTCATTGTGTGCTTCAAGCGCCATGACAATATACTTCATTAATGGCTCACTATTGACTCGAATCTAATTGTTATTTCCCTTATAAGGAAGCCCTAAAAGGGACCAGTTTGTGCCTTGAACCTTACTGGATAAATCCAAACTTAGTAATAACTTGTAGGCTTCTGGAATGTCCACAATAACAATATCAATGCTTCGGTGAACCCTATGATCATAAGATAGATGAATTATAACATTTTTTAGTTCACCAATTAACGGTATTGTGATGTATCTAATTGTATGATTTTGGCATCAATATTTTCTCGTTTTTCATTTATTTTCTTAGTGAAAGATAGAGGCATAACATTCGTGGACGGCCCAGAATCAACAAGGAAGTTATGGACATTATAGCTAAAAATTTCAAATGTTAAGAGGAAAGGGGGACATGAATATATTGAGTTTATATTAGCAGCATTGATAACAAATTCAAGGATAGTATTAGAATTATGGAAAGAATCTTTGGAAGTAGTAGCGTATTATTTGATAGAGGCTTGGATGCAAAATCTTGGATGATCAATTCCCACTGACCTGCCAATTTAATTAGCTCATAAATGGAAATATTCATATCTTATATCTTCAATAATGTTCTATTCAATATCGCACGCTATATATTCATCCTTGGCAAGGTGTGCTGAAGTGGTGCTTGGTGAAGCTTTATATTATGCCTTAGGGGTGATGGACTTGTTCTTAGTACTGCAAAAAGTGTTTTTAGGAGGTTGGGAAAGATTTCAACTGCAAGCTTTGAGCTATATTACTAGGAAGTGGAATTTTCCTTTGGAATGGCTTCCTTTGCTTATCAATATCTTGCTTAGGCACTGCTCCTTTTCTCCTTAGATTGTATGCCTTGGACTGTTATTTTGGAGGAGCTTCACCCATTGGGGGCACACTAACACCTTGTTGATAAATATTCATAATAATATCAAAAATAAAAATTGAATCACCAATAATTGTACTATCCTCTGACAAGGATACTTCATTTTCCTCTTTGGTTTGCTTAGACTGCTCCATTTTAACCTTTAATTCCAAGAAATTAGTAATTATATCAATCATATTATGTTTCCATTACGGGCACACATTTTTATAATTTTCTTCTCGATGAAACATATAATAATTGTGCATGCCCACTTACTCAACATTGAACATTACATTGTAAATTTGAGAAAACTTGGTCAGTTTAATGGTATTATTTTTAAAGAATGACTTAAAGGACTTGTTATTGGTGGATGCCTTGCTTGAATTCCTTTTCAATTCATAAATTTTGTTAGTCAACAAATCAAAGTACTTATTCAATCTCTACATATCAAAAGAACCATTTTCTTTGGTTTTATCAGTAGAGGCTTGAGACTTCCTATAGTTTCGTTAAAATCTTTTGAATCTTCCTGATTATAAATGAATCTAATAGATATTAAGTCAGTGTATACAACAATATATTCCACAAAGTTTAGAACCAATGTTTCTTTCACAACTCTTTTCACAAATATGGAAATATTTGTGGGTAAGACAACAATGTAATGATCATTAGTGATAGAATTGTGAGGTTGTACGTCTGCGTGGGAGTTTTTCAAAATGTGACTAAACATTTGATTAAAATATTTGACCTTTTCTTTATCCCGCATCCTGATATTGATAAATTATTTAAGTATCATGGCAAGAGTTTTGTCATCGACGAATTTCTCCAAGAATAGCTACTTAAACTTCTCCAATTGTGGATTGAATTTACTCGAAGGCTGTGGTACCCTCTTGATGCCCTACCTTCAAGAGTATAAGGAAACAACCTGCAGGAGACATCAACAAAGAGTAATTATAACATTCTTAATAGTAGGTAGAAGTCATCAATGTGATCCTCAACTTTCGTTTTCTTTTCAGCATCATACTTTGTAAGAAACTTATCTGAGTGCTTTTGTAAGCGATGAAATTGCACTGAGAGAGTAAGAAGCCCTTGATCCATCCTATCCAATTGGTTATCATCCATGTTTTTGTTATCCTCCTCCTTTTCACTATTTGATTCTAAATACTCTTCCTCTTCGCTATTTATATTTTCGTTATCTTCAATTTCTTTGCTGTCCAAAATATACACACTCTCTGTCTCCCTCTAGATCTATAAAATTAGGTGGTGGTGTGTTTTCTAGAGTGATGTTATCATAAAATGTATTAGCAAGGTTATCTAAATAAGTAGTCACTAATTCTTTGATGGTTGATACTAGAAGACCATGATGACTCGTTTCATTAGTTGAACTTTTGTGAGGGAGGAGTGAGGCAATAAGAAGCAATCCGAGAGATTTGGAAAATTGAAAAATGGTATGATGTAACCGTCGGAGCTTATCATATGTAAGATCAAACACATGTTTCAGAATATGAGGAGATGATTCTTATTTATTAGATATGTGTGATGGAGAGGGACTCAGACAATTGTTGCGTTGATGCGAAGGTGAATGATGTGAATGTGTTGAGTTATCATCCATACACTGGTTTCCATCCTTATAGTGCCAAAAATGTTGATGGCGCTAGAAATATGCACACATAAGGGGGTCTCCCCATATGAAGTCCCAACTATACCTCACACCGTTTGGGATAGGAGCTGCATCTGAGAAATCAACCTAGCTACCATTATATTGATCTTAAATTTTTCCGTGGCTGCAATTAACAACATAAGAGAGCATGCATATATATTTTAGATAAACAAGTAAGTTAGCCTTGTGAAACACACAATTGCAATGTATATAAAGTATTTTCATGAACGAGAAAGGATACAATGAGCCTTTAAAATAAAAGTAATAGTAATATCCTAATAAATACACACATATACATATAAAGGGTTGTTAATTAATCTATAAAATAGTTCACAAAGTAACAATGATCATTAAAGAAAGTAAGGACACACAATTCAATTAAGATGTATACCAAAGGCAACGAAATAGTTCATTTTATTTAGTACATATGAACACAAGCATACATCAAAAACATGAAATAATAGTCTTACAACATTCATGGTACATGCATGAAATTATGCTTGACTATGAGAGATTCAAAATATTGAGTTAAAATTCCAAGATAAAAAATTAAAATGATGAAGCAGTAGCCCCAATAGTGGAACATGAAGCCATCACTTGCCCCTCAAAATAATGATCCTCTCTCCTATGCTAAGCTATATTAGAATCCAAGGCTAAAATTCCTTTTCTTGAGTTATGAGGGTTTATTTATAGCAAAAAAGGTTACCTTTCACCTTCCATGAGACTCTTGAGCTTCCCTAGAACATTTGGAATTCCTAGTAACTATTCACAATCCATGTGTGACCCTTGGGCTTCCACAAATGAAAAAATTACATTCCTCCAAAATTGTGGAAAAATACATGTTTATGTTCATATTTTTGGAAATCACAATTCAGTGATTGTGACATGAGGCTTCATTATAAAGTGTCGATAAAAAGTTCCATCCTTTGTAACTATATCTTTGATTATTTATGATAAACTTGGATTTAATGTCATATTTATTCTTCAAAATGTTTGAACATGAAATTGTATCCCTTGGGTTTCCACCTGTCATATGTGATCCAAAATTCCTTTTGACTCCATGATAATATCTGTGTTTCACTTCCATAAGTGTCTTTTAAGAAACTCTTCTTAACAATATCCTTGGATATAATCTTCCATGTTAAGATGGTAAAATGATAGGATTTGGATCGAACACACCTCAAAAGTGAAATTAACCCATGGAAAGAAAACATAAATCCAAAAATCACTTATTGTATCTTTGATGATTTATGCATACCAAATTAGTTTTAGGAGGAGAAAGAGAGGAGCTTCCTTGGGCATGTGGTGCGGGTTTTGGAAGCAGAGATTGGAGGTCTAGGCACTGGAATTATGCATTTTGCCAACATATAGGAAAGGTATTCAAGTTGAGCATAGGTTTCATCTTTAGGAGATAAAGGGTGGCAAGATTTCTCACTGGGAATGTGTTGTGCGCTCATGAACTCAAGGCTGCCTAGGCATAGTGTAGGGAATAGTTTTAAGAGACAAGGAGATGATTATTTTGGCTTGGAGATGTGCTCTGCACTCATGATGAAGGTTTTTCTCATGCCTAGAATAGATCATAGGTTTAGGAGACAAGAAGGTAAGGGAATGTGCCTTAAGAATGTGATATGCCCTCATGAGGGAAATTAGGATTTGTGATGGGTGTAGGGCATAGATATAAGTTGGAAGAGGGTGATTTCTAGGTCCTGGGAATGCACTATGCACTCATCACTTGGGTCGAAGGAACCATCTTGGAAGCAACCAAAGCCATAATTCATGATCAGAACCTTCCCATGTTTCTGTAGGGATAAGAAACATATATTGTATTATATGTCCAAAATAGAAGCCCTCATTGAGTCTTAGGGAACAGTACTCCTAAAGTGTTAGGTATGTGTTATATTATTTCCACGAATAGTCATGCCTTGGGGGGTCACAGGGGGGGCAATATCCCCCCCTGTATGTTGTGCTGGGCGCAACAAGGGGGTCACAGGGGGTGGCAGCCCCCCTGTTCGGGGTCTAGAGTAGCGCCCCAGGAAAAAAAAAATTGGTCCATATTTTTCGGTGGGCGAACCTGCCCATGGTTTTGTGCATGGGTTTGCAGATGGTTTTGGGGCATGATGGTTTTCGGCCCCTGGTATTTTGTAGATCCAGTCAAGGGAACTATGGTTATGTTCTATTCTAGGGTTAAGGGATTGGGGTTTATGTATGCTTCAGAATGTATATATATGTGTTGTAACACTAAAATGAATGTAATGAAAAATCAAGGTAGTCGTCCCTATTTGGGATCTAGGGGAAAATACATGTTTATATTTGTTTTATGTTTTATGCTCTCGCTATTGTTTATTTTATGTTTTTAAGATTCGTTTGCAGATAATTTCTGTACAAGGTTAAAACCTACATTTGTTATCGAAGTTGTTTTGGCTTCAAGGGGATGCCTTTGCTGTTGAGGGTTTTTTTTTTGCTCGGGCCTGTGGTATACCCTGTTCAGTGGGAGATCTGTGAGATCAATTCTTGTGGTAAAAGAAGATGGCGAGCAGTGGAAAGATATAGATTGAGAAATTTAATGGTCAAAGTTTTGAGTTGTGAAAGATCAAATGGAGGATCTGCTGGTGGATAAAGACCAGTGGATCATGGTAGATCCAGGTATTATACCAACAAAAATGTTAGATGAAGACTGGAAGAAGTTGTATCGGAAGGCAAAGAGCACAATACATTTATGTGTCTCAGATTCGGTATTGTTGAATTTATATGGGGAAGATACGACGAAGAATTTGTGGCACAAAATTGGGACTTTGTACCAATCTAAGTCTCTGGTGAATAAATTGTTCCTGTGGAAAAAGATGTATAACCCGAGGATGAAGGATGGAGACTCGGTGACAGAGAATTTGAACACCTTCAATACTGTGGTAAGTCAGTTGTCCTATGTTGATATTAAAATCTCAGATGAAGATAAGTGCATCAGGTTTTTATGTTCTCTACTAGACTCGTGGGACAGTCTGGTTATTGCAATAGGTAGCAATATAACTACCTTGAATTTTGATGACATTGTCTCAGCCTTGCTATTGGAGGAAATGAGACGGAGAAATATGGAGGGTTAGAATGGAGATGCCTTATCTGTACGAGGAAGGTCCCAGAACAGAAACAAGAATAATGTTTCGAGTGGGAGATCTAAATCTCCTGGAAATTTTTTAAAGGTGTGCTGGAAATCTGGAAAGGAAGGCACTATAAAAAGGACTGCAGATCTAAAGCTCCTAAGAAAGGAGGGATCTGATGATGCTCCTTCTGCAGAGGAAAAAACCACCTCAAATGAAGGTGGGGATGTGTATTTGGCTCATCCTTCAAATACACATGTAGATCATGAGTCATGGTTGATTGACTCGGGTGCATCCTTTCACTTCACTCCCCATAGGGAGTGGTTCTGTGAGTATGAGAAATATGATGGCGGTGATGTCTCTTAGGGATGATGGAAGGCTTAATCATCTGGACAGTGGAAAATTCAAGCCGAAATCAAGGTTGAAGGATTATACTGCACTTGGTTGTTCCCGCATCGTCAAATCTAATTTTTGTAAGCAAGATGGATGATGCAGGTGTAAAAACAATGTTCATGACAGATACCTGTAAGATGGTTCGAGGAGAACTAGAATTAATGTGGGGAGTTCAGATTGGAACACTGTACAAGATTTAGGGAAACACTATTATTGATGGGTGAAACAGTTATGTGGTTCCCGAAAGTCGATCGGAAAGCCTAGCGATCTCTAGAGAAAAGACCATGCTATGGCATCAAAGGCTTGGAAATATTGGGGAGAAGGGCCTTCGAATACTGCATGGAAATGGTATGGTAGAAGGTATGTCTAATAGCTCTCTGGATTTCGATTTCTGTGAACATTGTGTATATGGGAAGCAAGGTAATCGGGTGAGTCTTCCTGGTGTTAAGAGGGAAAACAAGATATTAGAGTCAGGTACATGATGTGTCGGACTGTGTTCTGCTCCACTACTGTAAGTTCATGTACTATCTTTCATTCATAGATGACTTCCCAAGGAATACATGGATATATTTCTTGACGAAGAGATCTGAAGTCTTTAACATATTTAAAGAATTTAAGGCTCTAGTGGAAAACCAGACAGAGAAGAAGATAAAGGTGTTGAGGACAGATAATGGTGGGGAGTTCTACAAGAAGGAATTTGAAGAGTTTATTAAGAATTGTGGTATAGCACGACAGAAGACTACTCCATACAGACCTCAGCAAAATAGAGTTGCAGAAGCAAAATAGAGTTGCAGAAAGAATGAATAGAACACTTATGGAAAAGGCAAGAAGCATACTCAGTGGTACCGAGTTAGGACAAGAATTCTGGGTAGAGGTAGTGGAGACTGCATGTTACTTGGTTAACAGATCACCTTCATCAACATTGGAGGATAAGACTCCACATGAGGTACGGCTGGGTAAGAAACCCCTTTCACATTAGAGGTATTTGGACCGATGTATATGTACATGTTCCAAAGGAGAAAAGGAGAAAGTTGGATAATAACTCAGAGGTGTATCTTTATTAGGTATAAGGATGGTTTAAAGGACTACAAGCTTTGGAACCTTAAACAAGGAAGGTTGTGTACAAACTAGATGTGGTAAGCTAGAGAGGTGAAAGATGTTGTTAAACATGAAGTCCTACCAAAGGAACCTAAAAAGATATGAGTGCTTCATATTCTGTAACATTATTTGTGCACTCTAACTCCAATCGGCATGAGATTATATATTTTTTCTTTCAAGGGAAAATCAGGATGTGACCAGCTCCAACGTCGTCCTATGTATTAGAACCATCAAAATACAAAACAAAAATTTCAGTAGCAATTGGTTTAGTTTCTACATTAACAATATTCAAATCTATAATACAGAGATCAATATCACTAGTTGGAGTGTAAGGAAGGAGTTACAACTGGGTGTCCGATGGTACAAAAGATGGCTACGCACTATAACATCCAATACTAGTCTTTAAAAATAAATTTAGAAAAATTTCTTGCACTACACTAATTGGTTCATTGTGTGCTTCAATTGCCATGACAATATACTTCATTAATGGCTCACTATTGACTCGAATCTAATTGTTATTTCCCTTATAAGGAAGCCCTAAATGGGACCAGTTTGTGCCTTGCAACTTACTGGACCAATCCAAACTTAGTAATAACTTGTAGGCTTCTGGAATGTCCACAATAACAATATCAATGCTTTGGTGAACCCTATGATCATAAGATAGATGAATTATAACATTTTTTAGTTCACCAATTAACGGTATTGTGATGTATCTAATTGTATGATTTTGGCATCAATATTTTCTCGTTTTTCATTTATTTTCTTAGTGAAAGATAGAGGCATAAAATTCGTGGACGGCCCATAATCAACAAGGAAGTTATGGACATTATAGCTGAAAATTTCAAATGTTAAGAGGAAAGAGGGACATGAATATATTGAGTTTATATTAGTAACATTGATAACAAATTCAAGGATATTATTAGAATTATGGAAAGAATCTTTGGAAGTAGTAGCGTATTATTTGATAGAGGCTTGGATGCAAAATCTTGGATGATCAATTCCCACTGACCTGCCAATTTAATTAGCTCATAAATGGAAATATTCATATCTTATATCTTCAATAATGTTCTATTCAATATCGCACACTACATATTCATCCTTGGCAAGGTGTGCTGAAGTGGTGCTTGGTGAAGCTTTATATTATGCCTTAGGGGTGATGGACTTGTTCTTAGTACTCCCAAAAGTGTTTTTAGGAGGTTGGGAACTTTTGGATTTCAACTGCAAGCTCTGAGCTATATTACTAGGAAGTGGAATTTTCATTAGGAATGGCTTCCTTTGCTTATCAATATCCTGCTTAGGCACTACTCCTTTTCTCCTTAGATTGTATGGCTTGGACTATTATTTTGGAGGAGCTTCACCCATTGGGGGCATACTAACACCTTGTTGATAAATATTCATAATAATATCAAAAATAAAAATTGAATCACCAATACTTGTACTATCCTCTGACAAGGATACTTCATTAGCCTCTTTGATTTTCTCAGACTGCTCCATTTTAACCTTTACTTCCAAGAAATTAGTAATTATATTAATCGTTATCGTATTATAAGCTTCATTTATGGGCACACATTTTTATAATTTTCTTCTCATGAAACATATAATATGTGCATGCCAACGTACTCAACATTGAACATTACATTGTAACTTGAGAAAACTTTGCCTGGCTTAATGGTATTATTTTTAAAGAATGACTTAAAGGACTCGTTATTTATGGATGCCTTGCTTTAACTCCTTTTCAATTCATAAATTTTGTTAGTCACCATCCTAAGTATTTATTCAATTTACATATCAAAAGAACCATTTTCTTGGTTTTAGTAGAAAAGGCTTGAGACTTCCCATATAGTGTTGTTAAATTATTTGAATCTTCCCTGATTATAAATGAACTATAGATATTAAGTCAGTGTATACAACAATATATTCCACAAAGTTTAGAACCAATGTTTCTTTCACAACTCTTTTCACAAATATGGAAATATTTGTGGGTAAGAAAACAATGTAATGATCCTTAGTGATAGAATTGTGAGGTTGCACGTCTGCGGGGAAGTTTTTCAAAATGCGATTAAACATTTGATTTAAATATTTGACCTTTTCTTTATCCCCCATCTTGATATTGATAAATTATTTAAGTATCATGGCAAGAGTTTTGTCATCGACGAATTTCTCCAAGAATAGCTACTTAAACTTCCTCCAATTGTGGATTGAATTTACTCGAAGGCTGTGGTACCATCTTGATGCCCTACCTTCAAGAGTATAAGGAAACAACCTGCAGGAGACATCAACAAAGAGGAATTATAACATTCTTAATAACAGGTAGAAGTCATCAATGTGATCCTCAACTTTCGTTTTCTTTTCAGCATCATACTTTGTAAGAAACTTATTAGAGTGATTTTGTAAGCGATGAAATTGCACTGAGAGAGTAAGAAGCCCTTGATCCATCCTATCCAATTGGTTATCATCCATGTTTTTGTTATCCTCCTCCTTTTCACTATTTGATTCTAAATACTCTTCCTCTTCGCTATTTATATTTTCGTTATCTTCAATTTCTTTGCTGTCCAAAATATACACACTCTCTGTCTCCCTCTAGATCTATAAAATTAGGTGGTGGTGTGTTTTATTGAGTGATGTTATCATAAAATGTATTAGCAAGGTGATCTAAAGAAGTAGTCACTAATTCTTTGATGGTTGATACTAGAAGACCATGATGACTCGTTTCATTAGTTGAACTTTTGTGAGGGAGGAGTGAGGCAATAAGAAGCAATCCGAGAGATTTGGAAAATTGAAAAATGGTATGATGTAACCGTCAGAGCTTATCATATGTAAGATCAAACACATGTTTGAGAATATGAGGAGATGATTCTTATTTATTAGATATGTGCAATGGAGAGGGACTCAGACAATTGTTGCCTTGATGCGAAGGTGATTGATGTGAATGTGTTGAGTTATCATCCATACACTGGTTTCCATCCTTATAGTGCCAACAATGTTGATGGTGCTAGAAATATGCACACACAAGGGGGTCTCCCCATATGAAGTCCCAACTATACCTCACACCATTTGGGATAGGAGCTGCATCTGAGAAATCAGCCTAGCTACCATTATATTGATCTTAAATTTTTCCGTGGCTGCAATTAACAACATAAGAGAGCATGCATATATTTTTGAGATAAACAAGTAAGTTAGCCTTGTGAAACACACAATTTCAATGTATATAAATTATTTTCACGAACGAGAAAGGATACAATGAGCCTTTATAATAAAAGTAATAGTAATATCCTAATAAATACACACATATACATATAAAGGGTTGTTAATTAATCTATAAAATAGTTCACAAAGTAACAATGATCATTAAAGAAAGTAAGGACACGCAATTCAATTAAGATGTATACCAAAGGCAACGAAATAGTTCATTTTATTTAGTACATATGAACACAAGCATACATCAAAAACATGAAATAATAGTCTTACAACATTCATGGTACATGCATGAAATTATGCTTGACTATGAGAGATTCAAAATATTGAGTTAAAATTCCAAGATAAAAAATTAAAATGATGAATCAGTAGCCCCAATAGTGGAACATGAAGCCATCACTTGCCCCTCAAAATAATGATCTTCTCTCCTATGCTAAGCTATATTAGAATCCAAGGCTAAAATTCCTTTTCTTGAGTTATGAGGGTTTATTTATAGCAAAAAAGGTTACCTTTCACCTTCCATGAGACTCTTGAGCTTCCCTAGAACATTTGGAATTCCTAGTAACTATTCACAATCCATGTGTGACCCTTGGGCTTCCACAAATGACAAAATTACATTCCTCCAAAATTGTGGAAAAATACATGTTTATGTTCATATTTTTGGAAATCACAATTCAGTGATTGTGACATGAGGCTTCATTATAAAGTGTCGATAAAAAGGTCCATCCTTTGTAACTATATCTTTGATTATTTATGATAAACTTGGATTTAATGTCATATTTATTCTTCAAAATGTTTGAACATGAAATTGGATCCCTTGGGTTTCCACCTGTCATATGTGATCCAAAATTCCTTTTGACTCCTTCATGATAATATTTGTGTTTCACTTCCATAAGTGTCTTTTAAGAAATTCTTCTTAACAATATCCTTGGATATAATCTTCCATGTTAAGATGGTAAAATGATAGGATTTGGATCGAAAACACCTCAAAAGTGAAATTAACCCATGGAAAGAAAACATAAATCCAAAAATCACTTATTGTATCTTTGATGATTTATGCATACCAAATTAGTTTTAGGAGGAGAAAGAGAGGAGCTTCCTTGGGCATGTGGTGCGGGTTTTGGAAGCAGAGATTGGAGGTCTAGGCACTGGAATTATGCATTGTGCCAACATATAGGAAAGGTATTCAAGTTGAGAATAGGTTTCATCTTTAGGAGGTAAAGGGTGGCAAGATTTCTCACTGGGAATGTGTTATGCGCTCATGAACTCAAGGTTGCCTAGGCATAGTGTAGGGAATAGTTTTAAGAGACAAGGAGATGATTATTTTGGCTTGGAGATGTGCTCTGCACTCATGATGATGGTTTTTCTCATGCCTAGAATAGATCATAGGTTTAGGAGACAAGAAGGTAAGGGACTATGCCTTAGGACTGTGATATGCGCTCATGAGGGAAATTAGGATTTGTGATGGGTGTGGGGCATAGATATAAGTTGGAAGAGGGTGATTTCTAGGTCCTGGGAGTGTGCTATGCACTCATCACTTGGGTCGAAGGAACCATCTTGGAAGCAACCAAAGCCATAATTCATGATCAGAACCTTCCCATGTTTCTGTAGGGATAAGAAACATATATTGTATTATATGTCCAAAATAGAAGCCCTCATTGAGTCTTGGGGAACAGTACTCCTAAAGTGTTAGGTATGTGTTATATTATTTCCACGAATAGTCATGCCTTGGGGGGTCACAGGGGGGGTGATATCCCCCCCTGTATGTTGTGCTGGGCGCAACAGGGGGGTCACAGGGGGTGGCAGCCCCCCTGTTCGGGGTCTAGAGCAGCGCCCCAGGAAAAAAAAATTTGGTCCTCATTTTTCGGTGGGCGAACCTGCCCATGGTTTTGTGCATGGGTTTGCAGATGGTTTTGGGGCATGATGGTTTTCGGCCCCTGGTATTTTGTAGATCCAGTCAAGGGAACTACGGTTATGTTCTAATCTAGGGTTAAGGGATTGGGGTTTATGTATGCTTCGGTATGTATATATATGTGTTGTAACACTAAAAGGAATGTAATGAAAAATCAAGGTAGTCGTCCCTATTTGGGATCCAGGGGAAAATATATGTGTATATTTTTTTTATGTTTTATGCTCTCGCTATTGTTTATTTTATGTTTTTAAGATTCGTTTGCAGATAATTTCTGTACAGGGTTAAAACCTACATTTGGTATCGAAGTTGTTTTGGCTTCAAGGGGATGCCTTTGCTGTTGAGGATTTTTTTTTTTGCTCGGGCCTATGGTATACCCTGTTCAGTGGGAGATATGTGAGATCAATTCTTGTGGTAAAAGAAGATGGTGAGCAGTGGAAAGATATAGATTGAGAAATTTAATGGTCAGAGTTTTGAGTTGTGGAAGATCAAATGGAGGATCTGCTGGTGGATAAAGACCAGTGGATCATGGTAGATCCAGGTATTATACCAACAACAATGTCAGATGAAGACTGGAATAAGTTGTATCGGAAGGGGAAGAGCACAATACAGTTATGTGTCTCAGATTCGGTATTGTTGAATGTATATGGGGAAGATACGACGAATAATTTGTGGCACAAAATTGGGACTTTGTACCAATCTAAGTCTCTGGTGAATAAATTGTTCCTGTGGAAAAAGATGTATAACCCGAGGATGAAGGATGGAGTCTCGGTGACAGAGAATTTGAACACCTTCAATACTGTGGTAAGTCAGTTGTCCTTTGTTGATATTAAAATCTCAGATGAAGATAAGTGCATCAGGTTTTTGTGTTCTCTACTAGACTCGTGGGACAGTCTGGTTATTGCAATAGGTAGAAATATAACTACCTTGAATTTTGATGACATTGTCTCAGCCTTGCTATTGGAGGAAATGAGACGGAGAAATATGGAGGGTTAGAATGGAGATGCCTTATCTATATGAGGAAGGTCCCAGAACAGAAACAAGAATAATGTTTCGAGTGGGAGATCTAAATCTCCTGGAAAGTTTTTAAAGGTGTGCTGGAAATCTGGAAAGGAAGGCACTATAAAAAGGACTGCAGATCTAAAGCTCCTGAGAAAGGAGGGATCTGATGATGCTCCTTCTGCAGAGGGAAAAACCACCTCAAATGAAGGTGGGGATGTGTATTTGGCTCATCCTTCAAATACACATGTAGATCATGAGTCATGGTTGATTGACTCGGGTGCATCCTTTCACTTCACTCCCCATAGGGAGTGGTTCTGTGAGTATGAGAAATATGATGGCGGTGATGTCTTCTTAGGTGATGATAGGAAGGCCAGAATCATCGGATGTGGAAAATTCAAGCTGAAACTGCAAGGTGGAAGGATTAGAACACTTCTTGGTGTTCTGCACATTCCTGCATTGGCCAAAAATCTAATTTTTGTAAGCAAGATGGATGATGCAGGTGTAAAAACAATGTTCATGACAGATACCTGTAAGATGGTTCGAGGAGAACTGGAATTAATGTGGGGAGTTCAGATTGGAACACTGTACAAGCTTCAGGGAAACACTATTATTTATGGGTGAAACAGTTATGTGGTTCCCGAAAGTGGATCGGAAAGCCTAGCGATCTCTGGAGAAAAGACCATGCTATGGCATCAAAGGCTTGGACATATTGGGGAGAAGGGCCTTCGAATACTGCATGGAAATGGTATGGTAGAAGGTATGTCTAATAGCTCTCTGGATTTCGATTTCTGTGAACATTGTGTATATGGGAAGCAGAATCGGGTGAGTTTTCCTTCTGGTGCTAAGAGGGAAAACAAGATATTAGAGCTTGTGCACAGTGATGTGTTTGGACTTGTGTCGGTTCCATCATTGGGTAAGTCTATGTACTATGTTTCATTCATAGATGACTTCTCAAGGAATACATGGATATATTTCTTGAGGAAGAAATCTGAAGTCTTTGACAGATTTAAAGAATTTAAGGCTCTAGTGGAAAACCAGACAGAGAAGAAGATAAAGGTGTTGAGGACAGATAATGGTGGGGAGTTCTACAAGAAGGAATTTGAAGAGTTTATTAAGAATTGTGGTATAGCACGACAGAAGACTACTCCATACAGACCTCAGCAAAATAGAGTTGCAGAAGCAAAATAGAGTTGCAGAAAGAATGAATAGAACACTTATGGAAAAGGCAAGAAGCATACTCAGTGGTACCGAGTTAGGACAAGAATTCTGGGTAGAGGTAGTGGAGACTGCATGTTACTTGGTTAACAGATCACCTTCATCAACATTGGAGGATAAGACTCCACATGAGGTATGGGCTGGTAAGAAACCCTCTCTTTCACATTAGAGGGTATTTGGATCTGATGCATATGTACATGTTCCAAAGGAGAAAAGGAGAAAGTTGGACAATAAACCGGAGAGGTGCATCTTTATTAGGTATAAGGATGGTTTAAAGGACTACAATCTTTGGAACCCAGAAACAAGGAAGGTTGTGTACAACCGAGATGTGGTGTTTAGAGAGGTGAAAGATGTTGTTAAACATGAAGTCCTACCAAAGGAACCTAAAAAGATATGAGTGCTTCATATTCTGTAACATTATTTGTGCACTCTAACTCCAATCGGCATGAGATTATATATTTTTTCTTTCAAGGGAAAATCAGGATGTGACCAGCTCCAACGTCGTCCTATGTATTAGAACCATCAAAATACAAAACAAAAATTTCAGTAGCAATTGGTTTAGTTTCTACATTAAAAATGTTCAAATCTATAATACAGAGATCAATATTACCAGTTGGAGCGTAAGGAAGGAGTTAAAACTGGGTGTCCGATGGTACAAAAGATGGCTACGGACTATAACATCCAATACTAGTTTTTAAAAATAAATTTCCAAAAATTTCTTGCACTACACTAATTGGTTCATTGTGTGCTTCAATTTCCATGACAATATACTTCATTAATGGCTCACTATTGACTCGAATCTAATTGTTATTTCCCTTATAAGGAAGCCCTAAATGGGACCAGTTTGTGCCTTGCAACTTACTGGACCAATCCAAACTTAGTAATAACTTGTAGGCTTCTGGAATGTCCACAATAACAATATCAATGCTTTGGTGAACCCTATGATCATAAGATAGATGAATTATAACATTTTTTAGTTCACCAATTAACTGTATTGTGATGTATCTAATTGTATGATTTTGGCATCAATATTTTCTCGTTTTTCATTTATTTTCTTAGTGAAAGATAGAGGCATAACATTCGTGGACGGCCCAGAATCAACAAGGAAGTTATGGACATTATAGCTGAAAATTTCAAATGTTAAGAGGAAAGGGGGACATGAATATATTGAGTTTATATTAGCAGCATTGATAACAAATTCAAGGATAGTATTAGAATTATGGAAAGAATCTTTGGAAGTAGTAGCGTATTATTTGACAGAGGCTTGGATGAAAAATCTTGGATGATCAATTCCCACTGACCTGCCAATTTAATTAGCTCATAAATGGAAATATTCATATCTTATATCTTCAATAATGTTCTATTCAATATCTCACACTACATATTCATCCTTGGCAAGGTGTGCTGAAGTGGTGCTTGGTGAAGATTTATATTATGCCTTAGGGGTGATGGACTTGTTCTTAGTACTCCCAAAAGTGTTTTTAGGAGGTTGGGAACTTTTGGATTTCAACTGCAAGCTCTGAGCTATATTACTAGGAAGTGGAATTTTCATTAGGAATGGCTTCCTTTGCTTATCAATATCCTGCTTAGGCACTACTCCTTTTCTCCTTAGATTGTATGGCTTGGACTATTATTTTGGAGGAGCTTCACGCATTGGGGGCACACTAACACCTTGTTGATAAATATTCATAATAATATCAAAAGTAAAAATTGAATCACCAATACTTGTACTATCCTCTGACAAGGATACTTCATTAGCCTCTTTGATTTTCTCAGACTGCTCCATTTTAACCTTTACTTCCAAGAAATTAGTAATTATATTAATCATATTATGTTTCCATTACGGGCACACGTTTTTATAATTTTCTTCTCGGTGAAACATATAATAATTGTGCATGCCCATGTACTCAACATTGAACATTACATCGTAACTTTGAGAAAACTTGGTCGGTTTAATGGTATTATTTTTAAAGAATGACTTAAAGGACTTGTTATTGGTGGATGCCTTGCTTGAATTCCTTTTCAATTCATAAATTTTGTTAGTCAACAACTCTAAGTATTTATTCAATCTCTACATATCAAAAGAACCATTTTCTTTGGTTTTCGTAGAAAAGGCTTGAGACTTCCTATAGTGTTGTTAAAGTCTTTTGAATCTTCCTGATTATAAATGAATCTGATAGATATTAATTCAGTGTATACAACAATATATTCCACAAAGTTTAGAACCAATGTTTCTTTCACAACTCTTTTCACAAATATGGAAATATTTGTGGGTAAGACAACAATGTAATGATCCTTAGTGATAGAATTGTGAGGTTGCACGTTTGCGGGGAAGTTTTTCAAAATGCGATTAAACATTTGATTAAAATATTTGACCTTTTCTTTATCCCCCATCTTGATATTGATAAATTATTTAAGTATCATGGCAAGAGTTTTGTCATCGACGAATTTCTCCAAGAATAGCTACTTAAACTTCCTCCAATTGTGGATTGAATTTACTCGAAGGCTGTGGTACCCTCTTGATGCCCTACCTTCAAGAGTATAAGGAAACAACCCTTAGGAGACATCAACAAAGAGGAATTATAACATTCTTAATAACAGGTAGAAGTCATCAATGTGATCCTCAACTTTCGTTTTCTTTTTAGGATCATACTTTGTATGAAACTTATCTGAGTGCTTTTGTAAGCGATGAAATTGCACTGAGAGAGTAAGAAGCCCTTGATCCATCCTATCCAATTGGTTATCATCCATGTTTTTGTTATCCTCCTCCTTTTCACTATTTGATTCTGAAGACTCTTCCTCTTCGTTATTTATATTTTCGTTATCTTCAATTTCTTTGCTGTCCAAAATATACACACTCTCTGTCTCCCTCTAGATCTATAAAATTAGGTGGTGGTGTGTTTTCTTGAATGATGTTATCATAAAATGAATTAGCAAGGTCATCTAAAGAAGTAGTCACTAATTCTTTGATGGTTGATACTAGAACACCATGAGGACTCGTTTCATTAGTTGAAATTTTGTGAGGGAGGAGTGAGGCAATAAGAAGCAATCCGAGAGATTTGGAAAATTTAAAAATGGTATGATGTAACTGTCGGAGCTTATCATATGTAAGATCAAACACATGTTTCAGAATATGAGGAGATGATGCTTATTTATTAGATATGTGTGATGGAGAGGTACTTAGAAAATTGTTGCATTGATGCGAAGGTGAATGATGTGAATGTGTTGAGTTATCATCCATACACTGGTTTCCATCCTTATAGTGCCAAAAATGTTGATGGTGCTAGAAATTTTCACACACAAGGAGGTCTCCCCATATGAAGTCCCAACTATACCTCACACCGTTTGGGATAGGAGCTGCATCTGAGAAATCAGCCTAGCTACCATTATATTGATCTTAAATTTTTTCGTGGCTGCAATTAACAACATAAGAGAGCATGCATATATTTTTGAGATAAACAAGTAAGTTAGCCTTGTAAAACACACAATTGCAATGTATATAAATTATTTTCACAAACGAGAAAGGATACAGTGAGCCTTTAAAATAAAAGTATTAGTAATATCCTAATAAATACACACATATACATATAAAGGGTTGTTAATTAATCTATAAAATAGTTCACAAAGTAACAACAATCATGAAAGAAAGCAAGGACACACAATTCAATTAAGATGTATACCAAAGGCAACGAAATAGTTCATTTTATTTAGTACATATGAACACAAGAATACATCAAAAACATGAAAGAATAGTCTTAAAACATTCACGGTACATGCATGAAATTATGCTTGACTATGAGAGATTCAAAATATTGAGTTAAAATTCCAATATAAAAAATTAAAATGATGAATCAGTAGCCCCAATAGTGGAACATGAAGCCATCACTTGCCCCTCAAAATAATGATCTTCTCTCCTATGCTAAGCTATATTAGAATCCAAGGCTAAAATTCCTTTTCTTGAGTTATGAGGGTTTATTTATAGCAAAAAAGGTTACCTTTCACCTTCCATGAGACTCTTGAGCTTCCCTAGAACATTTGGAATTCCTAGTAACTATTCACAATCCATGTGTGACCCTTGGGCTTCCACAAATGACAAAATTACATTCCTCCAAAATTGTGGAAAAATACATGTTTATGTTCATATTTTTGGAAATCACAATTCAGTGATTGTGACATGAGGCTTCATTATAAAGTGTCGATAAAAAGGTCCATCCTTTGTAACTATATCTTTGATTATTTATGATAAACTTGGATTTAATGTCATATTTATTCTTCAAAATGTTTGAACATGAAATTTCATCCCTTGGGTTTCCACCCGTCATATGTGATCCAAAATTCCTTTTGAATCCTTCATGATAATATTTGTGTTTCAGTTCCATAAGTGTCTTTTAAGAAATTATTCTTAACAATATCCTTGGATATAATCTTCCATGTTAAGATGTAAAATGATAGGATTTGGATCGAAAACACCTCAAAAGTGAAATTAACTCATGGAAAGAAAACATAAATCCAAAAATTACTTATTGTATCTTTGATGATTTATGCATACCAAATTAGTTTTAGGAGGAGAAAGAGAGGAGCTTCCTTGGGCATGTGATGTGGGTTTTGGAAGCAGAGATTGGAGGTCTAGGCACTGGAATTACGCATTGTGCCAACATATAGGAGAGGTATTCAAGTTGAGCATAGGTTTCATCTTTAGGAGGTAAAGGGTGGCAAGATTTCTCACTAGGAATGTGTTATGCGCTCATGAACTCAAGGCTACCTAGGCCTAGTGTAGGGAATAGTTTTAAGAGATAAGGAGATGATTATTTTGGCTTGGAGATGTGCTCTACACTCATGATGAAGGCTCGTCTCATGCCTAGAATAGATCATAGGTTTAGGAGACAAGAAGGTAAGGTACTGTGCCTTAGGAATGTGATATGCGCTCAGGGAAATTAGGATTTGTGATGGGTGTGGGGCATAGATATAAGTTGTAAGAGGGTGATTTCTAGGTCCTGGGAGTGCGCTATGCACTCATCACTTGGGTCGAAGGGTGAGTATGTTCATGACATGGCGCAAGATATAAGGAAAAATAATAACCCAAAATTGAATAACTTTGAGATTAGTGGAATAAAGAAGAGAGAAAGAGAATCCATAATAGGTCTTGAACAAGATCACACACACACACATAGGCAATCAAAATCATGAAAAGAATATAAACAATACCAAAAATGACATGCATGAAATGAAATGAAATTAATCTCCAAGTGTGACAATTAGGGTGCAAGTATTTACGACATAAGAGTCAAATGCGAGTAGAAATTGTGATAGGTCAAGGAAGTGTGTTCAACGCATTCTCTTGTGACAAAGATGCTCAATGAATGTAGAATAGTGCATTGGAGCTACCTCAAGAGGGTGCACAAAGGATTATTTTAACAAAATATGACACTTAGGGTTCAAATGGAGGGAACTTGGACACTTTAGAAAATTGGCACATTGATCATGCCATGACTTTAGTGACTTGAAACGACATATCATGCGATAATTAGGGGGCCCCAAAATTTAAATGAATGAAAATTTTGGAGTTTGTTGTAGCAACTACAAACTTTTCTTTCAAGAAGAGGATCCATTTTTTCTGGGAGAAATCATCAACAAAGGTAACATAGTATAAATATCCTCCAAGAGATGTCATCGACATGGGCCCACAAAGGTCTGAATGAACAAGTTGAAGAATCTCTTCAAATCTAATACTACTAGAAGGGAATGGTCCCTTGACCTTCTTACTACTAGCACATCCTTGACATACGCCTTCATCTTCCATTTGAATCTTTGGAATTCTTGAAAACAGGCAAAGCCCTATGATGAAGATGAGAAAATATTCGATGCCAAAGCTCACACTGATTTGTGTTATCATGGACCAATGCTTGAATTGGTCAACACCACATTTTTTATAGGCCACCATATCTGAAACCAAGTGTGAAGGTTTCCTTTAATCTAGATTTCCTTGGCCACACAAGGAATTTTCCATTAATAAATGAAACTCTTAACTCTTTGTCTTCCATGGCTGAAATGGAGATAATATTCTTCTTCAAGCCATATACATGCACCACATCTTGTAGATTAATGGTTTGATCAAAATCCTAACAAAAATAAATAGAGCCAATTCCTTTGACAGGATGAATAGAATTATCTCCAAGTATACTATTCAAATTTGTCTCCCTCTCAATCAATTTTGATAGGATTTCATGGTACCCAGTTAAGTTTCTAGATGCCCCACTATCCACCAATCAACTATCAATGTTATCCGAAGATGAGCTAGAAAGAGAAAAAATGAGATAATATTCAGATTGAGTATTAACAACATTATCAACATACCTTGTGTTTTTGTACTTTTTTTTATGGCACTAAGTCTCTTCAACACTTTCATGGGTAGCAAGACCTCTTCCTCTCCTTCTATTGTGGAGTTGTTTTTGTAGCTATTGTTGTTGATATTTGGCCTTTGAGCACTTCTTCTTTTAGGAAAATCTTGGGCTATGTGTCCATATTTGTCACATCTATAGCATTGGAATTTTCACAAGTTCCTTCTATTATTGTTGAATGTTGGAGATGACTTCTTTGAATTCCATTTAAAAGATCTTCCTTCCCTGAAATGTGTTGCAAAGGCTGTAGGTTCTCCTTCTTCTTGTTTCTAATTTATCCCTCTAGAAATGAGCCTAGATTATTTTTGAGTGCAAGTGCCCAAGAGTTCATAAGATGAAGGGATCTAATTTCTTTTATTGATGTTTGTTATGAATGTCTCCTAAGACATGCGAATTCCACCAAGGGTCATTTGCATAAGATATTTATTAGGTATGATTTTTCCAATGGAGAGGAGTTGATCTCTTATTTGAAAGATTCTCATGAAGTGGCATGTTATAGATTATGACTTAGACATCTTGATTTCCTAGAGAAGACTCTTTGAGGAAATGATGTGGCTGAGATTTTTGAACTCATACATCCCAATCAATTTTTCATATATCTCTTTAGAATTATTTAGCTTAGAAAAATAAGTGATGAGATGGTCCCTCCGAGAATCAAGGATGAAATTTTTAACCTTGATCTCAACCTTCTTGTATTTGGATTTGACAATGACATTGGCATTCCTAGTAGGTTAAACTATATTTCCCTCTGCATATTCCATCAGATCATTTTATTCAAGGGTAAGATCCAACCTGGCCCTCCATGTAGCAAAGTTAGAAGTTTAATTCAACTTCTCTTCAATATTCATGTAGGAAGAAATCACATTGAGAAATAGAACAAGTCACTAATCAGCAAGAGAAGTATATCAAGGGGATGTTCTTTCATTCTCCAACGACTGATTTTCACCTCAGCTCTGATACCATGTTAATTTTTCTCAAGTTATTTGTTGTTATAGTTAAAAAAATAGTGCATTCAATTGAATTCACCTCAAAACAGTTAATCAATTATAGAGAGAATATTAAATAAAATTGAACAATAGAAGATAACCATGCACAATGAGACATAGACAATTTTAGTCAAAGACCAGGGCAAAACCCCACAAGGGGGAAAACCAAAATCAATATTCGTCTTAGGAGATATTCATTCAATGTTTAGTTGAGATACAATCCAATTGTGTACATCAATAAACCAGTAAAATTCAACCCTTTGACTTCCAAGTTAAATCTAGTTGTATGAGAGATAAAAATAAATAATTTGTTACTAGTAAACAATATGGTCAAAGGGCTGAAATTCAACCTATAACTTCCATAGTCAAACTCAATAAAATCACAATAAAATCCTACGGTAAATGCCAAAAAATATAGTCTAAATTTTAGTCAATGCAATGGAATATTCAATAGAATATTCAACCTCTTTCCTTAGTCAAAATTTCAGTCAAATAGAGTCAAAGTCCTCCTACAATATTTGGGCTTCCAAGACAGTCAAACCCTCAGTAAATAGATTCCATAACGTAATTCAATGAAATCCAAACAAAAGAAAGAGGTTGGTCAGCATTGGTCTAAAATGTTTCCTTCATCCTTCGAACATGTGGACTGACTTCTACAAATTTTAGATGAATGTGTGGATGTGAAGTGTGCCAAGTGAGCTCCAATGATGTTGTATTTATATGTATCTTAGGAGATTACTTTTCCACATGTGGGAATTTGTTAGCACTCAAATCTACCTCAGGCTGAAATGAAGTAAAACTCAAGGCTACATCAAACCACGCTCAGCCTCGTAGCTAGCCCTACGAGGACAGGAGAGGGCTCTCTCCGTCAATCTCGAGAAAATAAGCAATAGGATGCGAGATGACTTACAATAGGAACTGATTTTAGGCTAGTAAAGAGATAGGAATGTTTGATTTTTGGTTTTTTGGGTTTTCGTTGGAGTAATGGGAAAACAAATTTTGGGTCCGGGGATAAGGTCAGACCTCTGCAGAGTTCAAGTTGGGGCGAGGTAGGTGATGATCTTGATGCTTTAAATTGGATATATGGATAGATTAGACCGACGAGGAGCTGAAGAGGGAAAAGAAGAACTTGGATCCTCTCCAAACAGCTGAAAACATATAGAACTAACTGAATTCAAAGGCCAAGCATTGTAAACAATGGATTCAACCTTATTCACTCATTCAATTTAGTTCAGAAGCATAATGAAAGGATGGAATACATTAAACATGAAGAAACTTACAGTAAACAAAGAAGAAACACCATCAAGAACAGAACACCACAAGGATCCCAACAAGTGCCGCAAAACCACTGATCTTTCCTTAGCCAAAATATGAAAAGTATGTACAATGATATCAAAAGTATCCCAAGAGTCCAACCTGTAGAATGCCTCAGAAATTACAATATATAGATCACTCTAACACCTTTCCCCACCTCTAGGGGTCGAATTCCCTCTTCGGGGATCAGTTTCAACCAATTCTAATCATGGAACTACAATCTAGGCAGCTAACAACTTGCCTCTAAAAGAGTGGAAACTGATCCATTACATGATTTTTTACTCATTTGAGAGTGAATCTTCTAGAAGAGATAAAAACAAGCCAAAGTTACATGCCAAACATGAATTTACATCATAAAAACCAAAGAATTCTATCCATAGGCAAAACTGGTCCAAAATAGGCGAAATACTGAGCTGGCAGCTGAAAACTCAAAAAAAATCTCTAGGTGGGTCGCTCCTGAACTGCGTGGGTCGCTCATGTTCCAGGCTGATTTTGAGGTAGCTCCCGACATCCCAATTGAGCTCATGATAGCTCGTTGGAAAGCCCTGGATGTCTACTTTCCAACCCAAGTGGAATTTCTGAATTTGGAGTTTATTTGACCCTTCAAAACCTCATTCTCCCAGAGGTACTTCCTGCTGGTGCAAAAGGTGGCAGCAAGGTGGTTTTCATGGTGTTTTTGAGCTGTTTGACCATCCAGATTTTGTTGAAATGCTAAGTTGACTTCAGAGGATGCATATTTAACCATGAAAAATCCCAAAATGTAAAAATCTCCTCCAGCAAGTGCCCCAAAAAAATGCGAGCGCATGAGCGCGCGACCCACCTAGCCACAAAACCTGTTTTTTAAACCAAAAATTTGGAAATGACAAAATTTTCTCCGAATTTGCCCAAATTCGGAGCGGAGGTCCTCCATCATGTGTCTTGCTCAGTCAATGAAGCTTCGGCCAAAATCCGAAGTGGATTAGGCCTTTTTCCGACATTTTAGTGCTCTCCTGGTGCATGCAGCTCCTGTGGTGAAAACACTGTCTCGGTTGTATGTGTTGGTCTCTATCATGATCCTGTGAATGTACCTGCGCTGATGAAGAAGGCGAGACCCCTTCCACGCCATGTGGAGATAGTACTCGCGTTGCTGATGAAGTCAACGAGACCCCTTCCACGCCGGGTGGAGATAGTACTCGTCGTGATGTTGAAACAAAGCTCTGTGGCTTGAGCAATAGTCAAGGGTGACACAATGAAATCAACCCCAGCAAGACTTACCCGACCATCCCGTAAATGTAGAACAAACAGACGGGCCAATTCACGATGAGGCCGGGTTTGTGCAACCATCTCACAAAATCTGAAACATGACAAGAATCGAAAACAATCCATAGCTAATGGACATGCCTGCAACCGAGCCAAAGAAGTAGGCTCCTCTCTGCGATGATCACCACTTCCATTTTCTCTGCGGGAACCCCGTGGCACATTACCTTCAGCCACCGAATCACTGCCTGACCCTGGCTCATATTCTGACTCTGTCTCTGACATATCTCTGATTAAACTTTTGGCAATGTGTATGCTGATATGAATGCAGTGAAAGCAAAATTAGGATGTATGTTTAACTCTCAACCAATATCCCACGCCAAAACACCATCCAGGAATCAAATTATGGATAAAATCTCTGTTTCAAATGGACTGAAAAGGCACCATCTCTGTTTTGAATGCAAATGGATTTTTTACCAAATAGGAGCAGGCAACCTTCAAAAGTTTGGACACATCTAGTCAAAGGAGAGCATGATATTTAACAGTGACATGTTTGTCTACGAGTTATGAGCATAAAGGTTTCAATGGGCCATTCGAAACAAAGACATGAGCATATGCTAACATTGGGCAATGTGACTCATTACAAACATGAAGAATGTGACTCAAAAGGTTTAAACATGGCATAACACTAACAATGATAGCAGTGGTATTATGGGTATGATAACAAATTGGTTTTGATGTTATATAGAAGACTGGCCATATCACTGTTTAGGATAGCAAACACACTTTTTACACCATTGATTTTCATTTCAAACCCTGAAAACAATAATTTATAACTGTGGGGTTTTAAATCCGTCATTTGCATATTAGAAACCACCATGATGATACAAACATGTTTGAAAACCCCAAGTGAGTGATGAAAACCTATTTTGATGGCAACTGGAGTCGATTCCGAGCCAATCTGGGCGCTCAAAATCAATTTCAAAACTCTGTCTCTGTTTGGGTCGCGCAGGCTCTGTTTGGGTCGCGCAGCCCAGGTGGGTCGCGCACCTGCAAACCCACAGTGCTGGACTGAGTCTGCGTGGGTCGCGCAGCCCAGGAGGGTCGCTCTGCCTCAAGTTGGGTCGCGCAGCCCAAAAACTCTGTCTACGGCCTTCAAAAATATGAAATCGCCCTTCAACTTTGCAAATATGATTTGGGAGGAATGAAATCGGTTCAAATGAACTTGTTTGGCCTTTATACACTTCAAAAATATCTTCACCATCATATTTTGTTCCAAATCTAACTTCAAACCCACATTACAAATGTTTTTGTAATTTTCACTTTGGCTTTTCAAATACAAACTTGCTTTGGCTTCTTTGAGGTCGATACTAATGATTTTGCTGTCTTCTTGCAGGGATATGGCTATCTTGGCTAGAGAAAAGACCAGGGGTCTGCTTTTACAATGTCTTCATGGCGGAACAATTACAATTTATTACAAAATGATAATAATAATTTCTAGTTCCAAAACAGGGTTTTGGACTAGAAATGTATTTTTTTTTTTAAGAAAATGCCGATGATAATAAAATAGAAATCACAAGTGCTGGACTTTCCTCACCTTGCAGGCTTTATGACTAGTGTATAAATGACTCAAAAACCCTAGACACCAAGACCTAGGACACTTATCGACATTTTAATGACCTCATATATCATGACAATAACTATGAATAATTTTTTGAGGAAAATTTTTAAAATAGCGCTGCAGGTATAGTATGAGGAAACACAAAATGACACAACCCTTCGTCAGTTCATGGCATGATCCTAGTGATATGCAAAGAAGTGAAACAAGTGGGACACCTAATAATGAATATGCAAAAGACGAAATGATCACTGACGGAGGGCAGCAAGGGCTGACTCTAACATTGGCTCCAATGGGGATGGTGGCTCCATGGAGATGCCAAGAATGGCAGATCTCTGGGGGAGTCAGACAGTGCCTCTCATCCATTGGGCGATGGAATCATTATTTGAACGGATAACCCAAAACCTTTGACACATTTATTGAATGAAAACTTGACTGAAACTTAACTGAAACCTGACTCAAACCAACTCGATGGCAAACTGAAATAACTTGAAAAAACTGACTCAACAGACCAAACACAAATGACTCGTGACTGAATTAAAACAAAAATTTACCAAGCTTTGAAAAAAGGCAGTAGTCCATCAAGATTTGGAATGATGATGACAACCGCATGCATACCAATGAAATATGTACAATCATGTATAATTGGCTTTCCAATGTAACCAGTCAAGCAGATGCCTTGCTAACTGGTTCTCCCGATCAAAACTCCTGGTCAACAATACAAACTGATAACTGGGCATCCAAAAACATAGTTGACCATGATCTTCTTCATCACTGAACACTGCAATAATCACTTTCACAGCTGACTGTAACAAATCTGCCATTGGATCCTGAAAAACATGAAGATTTACCTCCTGCTGAAAGAACATGGTGTCCTTCTCTTCTGATTCTGATCTGAAAGGGATAGAAATTGATTTCTGAGGGATAGAAATGCACAAATCTGCCATCTGAGTGTTAGCTGTAGGTTCCTTGACCATGAGCAATTCTGGCATATACTCTTCAATTTCATGATCTAGGTCATTCTTAAACAAAAAAAAATCTTCAAGGTTATTAAACATGACAGCCTTATCATCTTTGTGAAGGAAAAAATTATTTGTTTGCTGATCTACACAACTGATTACAAGACAGTCATCTTTTTCAACAGAGGAAGAAGTTTCACCAACAATTTCCTGATTATGTGTGCACTGCAAATCTGCTGTAGCTTGGGCTGTAACAAGACCTTTCAAAAGCTTATCTATCTCATCTTCAGACAAAGGAGACAATGCCTTTTGTTTTCTTCTGCTTAAACAGTAATTATCTTCATATGACAGGGCATTCAAACTATCATTTATTACTGAGTTATTGAAAGGAGATTTATCACTTACTTGCACAAAGATCTCATTCTGATTTTCATGAACTGACTGGATTGCTTCTTCATGAAGGCTGTGTTCTAATGATGAGCTGACAGTATGACTGAGAACATTTGGATCCATTACTGTGTCTTCTGCATCCCAGATGATTTCAACAACAGAGTTCTCCTTGATGGGCTTCAACACAAGATATGCTTGGTCATCATGATCTGAATCTGAATCTGAAGTAGCTGTCTGGACATTATCACAATCTGCAATTGGAACTAGACTTACTTGCATGCTGCTGTCTTCCGTGGGCAGATCTGAAATGACATTCTGCCTTTCATCATTTTCAGCCATGTGGCCATCAACCTGCTGCAAAGTCTCCTGAGCACCTTGATAGGTATCCTTTAGGTTCTCTTCATGTTGCTGAAATGGATTCTCATATAGAGCCTCCATGATTTCATCATTCATGAAATTATCATCTTCATAATATCTCTCCAGGCTTTCAATAAAAGAATAAGCATGTTTGCAACAGTCATGAACTAAATTTAATGATGGATAAGATACTTGATATCTTTCAATGAACATAGCATGAAAATCCTCCAAACAATATATACAGGCCAGCGGCAAATTTTCATACCAAGATTGGGCTTCACCTTCCAGAGTGGCCAGGAATATATTCATCAAACAATCTTCAGGAAAAGCCACCTTCAACTTGCGAATATGCATGTGAAATCTAATCAGATGTAAAGCAGCATCTTTCTTACCATCATCGTTAAACGCAGGCAGATTCCTGGACCAATCTACCTTGGGCATCTTATTCGGAAAACCTGGAATGTGATCTCGGCTCATGGGAGCGTATCTTCTTGTGATTCGGTCCATCTTGAAAATCTCATAGCTACTGATCTCCCTGCAGTGAAGTCACCATGAAGCATCTATTTTTGGATTTGTTCAGTGAATGAAGTCACCAGGTGAATGATTTCAGCCTTGCGATGTCTGACCGTTGTTCACCATCAACGATCAGATCTGAACTTGATACATGTACTGGGGAAATTTACAAGTTAAATACTACGATTACAAGTTATACCGGAGATCGACTGAAGCGGCGTTTATCTACTTCGCTGATGCATAGCAACAACGTTTCGAAGGCTGCCTGGCGTGACTTCAGACTCCGTCTATAACAAGCAAACGTTTTGAGTTTCTCCCCAGTATGGTCGCCACTATGTTAGCACTCAAATCTACCTCAGGCTGAAATGAAGTAAAACTCAAGGCTACATCAAACCACGCTCGGCCTCGTAGCTAGCCCTACGAGGACAGGAGAGGGCTCTCTCCGTCAATCTCGAGAAAATGAGCAATAGGATGCGAGATGACTTACAATAAGAACTGATTTTAGGCTAGTAAAGAGATAGGTATGTTTTTTTTTTGGTTTTTGGGTTTTCGCTGGAGAAATGGGAAAACAAATTTTGGGTCCGGGGATAAGGTCAGACCTTTGCAGAGTTCAAGCTGGGGCGAGGTAGGTGATGATCTTGATGCTTCGAATTGGATTTTATGGATAGATTAGACTGACGAGGAGCTGAAGAGGGCAAAGAAGAACTTGGATCCTCTCCAAAAAGCTGAAAACATATAGGACTAACTGAATTCAAAGGCTAAGCACTGTAAACAATGGATTCAACCTTAATCACTCATTCAACTTAGTTCAGAAGCATAATGAAACGATGGCATACATTAAACATGAAGAAACTTACAGTAAACAAAGAAGAAACATCATCAAGAATAGAACACCACAAGGATCCCAACAAGTGCCGCAAAACCCCTGATCTTTCCTTAGCCAAAATATGAAAAGTATGTACAATGATATCAAAAGTATCCCAAGAGTCCAACCTCTCCAACCTATGAAAATGATTGAGAAATTACAATATATAGATCACTCTAACACCTTTCCCCACCTCTAGGGGTCGAATTCCCTCTTCAGGGATCAGTTTCAACCAATTCTAATCATGGAACTACAATCTAGGCGGCTAACCACTTGCCTCTAAAAGAGTGGAAACTGATCCATTACATGATTTTTTACTCATTTGAGAGTGAATCTTCTAGAAGAGATAAAAACAAGCCAAAGTTACATGCCAAACATGAATTTACATCATAAAAACCCAAGAATTCTATCCATAGGCAAAAATGGTCCAAAATAGGCGAAATACTGAGCTGGCAGCTGAAAACTCAAAAAATTCTCTAGGTGGGTCGCTCCTGAACTGCGTGGGTCGCTCATGTTCCAGGCTGATTTTGAGGTAGCTCCCGACATCAAAATTGAGCTCATGATAGCTCGTTGGAAAGCCCTGGATGTCTAATTTCCAACCCAAGTGGAATTTCTGAATTTGGAGTTGATTTGACCCTTCAAAACCTCATTCTCCCAGAGGTACTTCCTGCTGGTGCAAAAGGTGGCAGCAAGGTGTTTTTTATGGTGTTTTTGAGCTTTTTGCCCATCCAGATTTTGTTGAAATGCTAAGTTGACTTCAGAGGATGCATATTTAACCATGAAAAATCCAAAAATGTAAAAATATCCTCCAGCAAGTGCCCCAAAAAAATGCGAGCGCATGAGCGCGCGACCCACGTAGCTGCAAAACCTGTTTTTTAGACCAAAATTTTGAAAATGACAAAATTTTCTCCGAATTTGCCCAAATTCGGAGCGGAGGTCCTCCATCATGTGTCTTGCCCAGTCAATGAAGCCTCGGCCAAAATCCGGAGTGGATCAGGCCTTTTCCGCCATTTTAGTGCTCTCCTGGTGCATGCAGCTCCTGTGGTGAAAACATTGTCTCGGTTGTATGTGTTGGTCTCTACCATGATCCTGTGAATGTACCTGCGCTGATGAAGAAGGCGAGACCCCTTCCACGCCATGTGGAGATAGTACTCGCGTTGCTGATGAAGTCAACGAGACCCCTTCCACCCCGGGTGGAGATAGTACTCGTCGTGATGTTGAAACAAAGCTCTGTGGCTTGAGCAATAGTCAAGGGTGACACAATGAAATCAACCCCAGCAAGGCTTACCTGATCACCCCGTAAATGAAGAACAAACAGACGTGCTAATTCACGATGAGGTTGGGTTTGTACAACCATCTCACAAAATCTGAAACATGACAAGAATCGAAAACAATCCATAGCTAATGGACATGCCTGCAACCGAGCCAAAGAAGTAGGCTCCTCTCTGCGATGATCACCACTTCTGTTTTCTCTGCGAGAACTCTGTGGCACATTACCTTCAGCCACCGAATCACTGCCTGACCCTGGCTCATATTCTGACTCTGTCTCTGACATATCTCTGATTAAACTTTTGGCAATATGTATGCTGATATGAATGCAGTGAAAGAAAAATTAGGATGTATGTTTAACACTCAACCAATATCCCACCGCCACAGCACCATCAAGGAATCAAATTATGGATAAAATCTCTGTTTCAAATGGACTGAAAAGGCACCATCTCTGTTTTGAATGCAAATGAAATTTTTACCAAATAGGAGCAAGCAACCTTCAAAATTTTGGACACATTTAGTTAAAGGAGAGCATGGTATTAACAGTGATATGTTTGTCTACGAGTTATGAGCATAAAGGTTTCAATGGGCCATTCGAAACAACGACATGAGCATATGCTAACATTGGGCAATGTGACTCATTACAAACATGAGGAATGTGACTCAAAGGGTTTAAACATGGCATAACACTAACAATGGTAGCAGTGGTATTATGGGTATGATAAAAAATTGATTTTGATGTTATATAGAAGGCTGGCCATATCACTGTTTAAGATAGCAAACACACTCTTTACACCATTCATTTTCGTTTCAAACCCTGAAAACAATAATCTTATAACAGTGGGGTTTTAAATCCTTCATTTGCATATTAGAAACCACCCATGATGACACAAATATGTTTGAAAACCCCAAGTGATTGATGAAAACCTGTTTTGAAGGCAGCTGGAGTCGTTTCCAAGGCAATCTGGGCGCTCAAATTAAATTCCAAAACTCTGTGTCTGCGTGGGTCGCGCAGGCTCTGCGTGGGTCGCGCAGCCCAGGTGGGTCGCGCACCTGCAAACCTACAGTGCTGGGCGGGTGCAACGTGGAGTCGCTTGCCAATACGGGTGGAGTCGCTACGCCTCAAGTTGAGTCGCGCGACCCTAAACATCATGTAAATTTGATCGGCCTCAATATTGCAAACACGATTTGGGAGCTATGAAATTGGTTCAAATGAAACTTGTTTGGCTTTTATACATGTTACAAATATCTTCACAATTAGATTTTATTTCAAATCTAATTTCAAACCCATATTACAAATGTTTTTGTAATTTTCACTTTTGGCTTTTTCAAATACAAACTTCCTTTGGCGTTTTTGAGGTCGATACTAATGATTTTACTGTCTTCTTGCAGGGATATGACTATCTTGGCTAGAGAAAAGACCAGGGGTCTGCTTTTGACAATGTTTTCATGGCGGAACAATTACAATTTATTACAAAATGATAATGACAAATTTCTAGTTCCAAAACAGAGTTTTGGACTAGAAATATATATTTTTTTTAAAAATACTGATGATAATAAAATAAAAATCACAAATGCAGAACTTTCCTCACCTTGCAGGCTTTATGACTAGTATATAAATGACTCAAAAACCCTAGACACCAAGACCTAGGACACTTATTGACAATTTTAATGACCTCATATATCATGACAATAACTATGAATAATTTTTTGAGGAAAATTTTTAAAATAGCACTGCAGGTATAGTATGAGGAAACACAAGATGACACAACCCTTCGTCAGTTCGTGGCATGATCCTAGTGATATGCAAAGAAGTGAAACAAGTGAGACACCTAATAATGAATATGCAAAAGACAAAATGATCACTGACGGAGGGCAGCAAGGGCTGACTCTAACATTGGCTCCAATGGGGATGGTGGCTCCATGGAGATGCCAAGAACGGCAGATCTCTGGGGGAGTCAGACAGTGCCTCTCATCCATTGGGCGATGGAATCATTATTTGAATGGATAACACAAAACCTTTGACACATTTATTGAATGAAAACTTGACTGAAAACTTGACTCAAACCGACTCGATGGCAAACTGAAATAATCTTGAAAAAACTGACTCAACAGACCAAACACAACTGACTCATGACTGACTTAAAACAAGACTTTACAAAGCTTTTGGAAAAAAGGCAGCAGTCCATCAAGATTTGAAATCATGATGACAACCACCTGCATACTAATGAAATATGTACAATCATGTATAATTGGCTTTCCAATGTAACCAATCCAGCAGATGGCTACACCTCAAATTTTTGCTCTTACTCTCTTCAAGTAGGCAGAATGCTAAACCTGTAGGCAACTCAACACAATCACTGAAACTAAAGCTCATGAAAATAAACCAGGCAACATTTATCCTTTCTAATGCTTGCAAAAGAATGTTGAAGGGATCTTGAAAATCCTGAAGCACTGGCTTATCTAGAGATCCAGCTGCAAAAATACTAGTATTCACCTCACTCTGATCTGAAAAGACATTTGATTTCTGAGGGATAGAGATGCACAAATCTGCCATCTGAGTGTTAGCTGTAGGTTCCTTGACCATGAGTAATTCTGGCATATACTCTTCAATTTCATGATCTGGGTCATTCTTAAACAAAAAACAATATTCAAGGTTATCAAACATGACAGCCTTATCATTTTTGTGAAGGAAAAAATTATCTGTTTGCTGATCTACACAACTGATTACAAGACAATCATCTTTTTCAACAGAGGAAGAAGTTTCACCAACACTTTCCTGATTATGTGTGCACTGCAAATCTGCTGTAGCTTGGGCTGTAACAAGACCTTTCAAAAGCTGATCTATCTCATCTTTAGACAAAGGAGACAATGCTTTTTGTTTTCTTTTGCTCAAACAGTGATTATCTTCATATGACAAGGCATTCAAACTATCATTCATAACTGAGTTATTGAAAGGAGATTTATCACTTACTTGCACAAAGATCTCATTCTGATTTTCATGAACTGACTGAATTGCTTCTTCATGAAGGTTGTGTTCTAATGATGGGCTGACAGTATGACTGAGAACATTTGGATCCATTACTGTGTCTTCTGCATCCCAGATGATTTCAACAACAGAGTTTTCCTTGATGGGTTTCAACACAAGATATGCTTGGTCATCATGATCTGAATCTGAATCTGAAGTAGCTGTCTGGACATTATCACAATCTGCAATTGGAACTGGACTTACTTGCATGCTGCTGTCTTCCGTGGGCAGATCTGAAATGACATTCCGCCTTTCATCATTTTCAGCCATATGGCCATCAACCTGCTGCAAAGTCTCCTGAGCACCTTGATAGGTATCCTTTAGGTTCTCTTCATATCGCTGAAATGGATTCTCGTACAGGGCCTCCATGATTTCATCATTCATGAAATTATCATCTTCATAATATTTCTCCAGGCTTTCAATAAAAGAATAGGCATGTTTGCAACAGTCATGAACTAAATTTAACGATGGATAAGATAGTTGATATCTTTCAATGAACAGGGCATGAAAATCCTCTAAACAATAAATACAGGCCAGCGGCAAATTTTCATACCATGACTGAGCTTCACCTTCCAGAGTGGCTAGGAATATCTTCATCAAGCAATCTTCAAGAAAATCCACTTTCAACTTGCGAATATGCATGTGAAATCTAACCAAATGTAAAGCAACATCTTTCTTACCATCATCGTTAAATGTAGGCAGATTCCTGGACCAATCTACCTTGGGCATCTTATTTGGAAAACCTGGAATGTGATCTCGGCTCATAGGAGCATATCCTCTCGTGATTCGGTCCATTTTGACAATCTCACAGCTACTGATCTCTCTGCAGTGAAGTCACCATGAAGCATCGATTTCTGGATTTGTTCAGTGAATGAAGTCACCAGGTGAATGATTTCAGCCTTGCGATGTCTGACCGTTGTTCACCATCAACAATCAGATTTGAACTTGATACATGTACTGGGGAAATTTACAAGTTAAATACTACGATTACAAGTTATACCGGAGATCGACTGAAGCAGCGTTTACCTACTTCGCTGATGCATAGCAACAGCGTTTCGAAGGCTACCTGGCGTGTCTTCAGACTCCGTCTATAACAAGCAAACGTTTTTAGTTTTTCCCCAGTATGGTCGCCACTATGTTAGCACTCAAATCTACCTCAGGCTGAAATGAAGTAAAACTCAAGGCTACATCAAACCACGCTCAGCCTCGTAGGTAGCCCTACGAGGACAGGAGAGGGCTCTCTCCGTCAATCTCGAGAAAATAAGCAATAGGATGCGAGATGACTTACGATAGGAACTGATTTTAGGCTAGTAAAGAGATAGTTATGTTTGGTTTTTGGTTTTTTGGGTTTTCGCTGGAGTAATGGGAAAACAAATTTTGGGTCCGGGGATAAGGTCAGACCTTTGCAGAGTTCAAGCTGGGGCGAGGTAGGTGATGATCTTGATGCTTTGAATTGGATTTATGGATAGATTAGACCGACGAGGAGCTGAAGAGGGCAAAGAAGAACTTGGATCCTCTCCAAACAGCTGAAAACATATAGAACTAACTGAATTCAAAGGCTAGGCACTGTAAACAATGGATTCAACCTTAATCACTCATTCAATTTAGTTCAGAAGCATAATGAAAGGATGGCATACATTAAACATGAAGAAACTTACAGTAAACAAAGAAGAAACATCATCAAGAACAGAACACCACAAGGATCCCAACAAGTGCCGCAAAACCCCTGATCTTTCCTTAGCCAAAATATGAAAAGTATGTACAATGATATCAAAAGTATCCAAAGAGTCCAACCTCTCCAACCTCTGAAAATGATTGAGAAATTACAATATATAGATCACTCTAACACCTTTCCCCACCTCTAGGGGTCGAATTCCCTCTTCAAGGATCAGTTTCAACCAATTCTAATCATGGAACTACAATCTAGGCAGCTAACAACTTGCCTCTAAAAGAGTGGAAACTGATCCATTACATGATTTTTTACTCATTTGAGAGTGAATATTCTAGAAGAGATAAAAACAAGCCAAAGTTACATGCAAAACATGAATTTACATCATAAAAACCCAATAATTCTATCCATAGGCAAAACTGGTCCAAAATAGGCGAAATACTGAGCTGGCAGCTGAAAACTCAAAAAAAATCTCTAGGTGGGTCGCTCCTGAACTGCGTGGGTCGCTCATGTTTTAGGCTGATTTTGAGGTAGCTCCCGACATCCAAATTGAGCTCATGATAGCTCGTTGGAAAGCCCTGGATGTCTACTTTCCAACCCAAGTGGAATTTCTGAATTTGGAGTTGATTTGACCCTTAAAAACCTCATTCTCCCAGAGGTACTTCCTGCTGGTGCAAAAGGTGGCAGCAAGGTGTTTTTTATGGTGTTTTTGAGCTGTTTGCCCATCCAGATTTTGTTGAAATGCTAAGTTGACTTCAGAGGATGCATATTTAACCATGAAAAATCCAAAAATGTAAAAATCTCCTCCAGCAAGTGTCTCAAAAAAATGCGAGCGCATGAGCGCGCGACCCACGTAGCTACAAAACCTGTTTTTAAGACCAAAAAATTGGAAACGACAAAATTTTCTCCGAATTTGCCCAAATTCGGAGCGGAGGTCCTCCATCATGTGTCTTGCCCAGTCAATGAAGCCTCGGCCAAAATCCGAAGTGGATTGGGCCTGTTCCGTCGCTGAAGTGCCTTGCGCAACCTCCTCTTCATGATCCTCATCCTCGCTTTGCAAACATGCATGCGAGCCTAGTAATGGCCTTTCATGTGGCGAAGCATGTCTTTGTCTCGATTGGACTTCGCCAACAATTTCTCCAGATGTATATTCACCCGCGTGAGTACAGTATCTCTGTCAGCTGGTGTCATGTCACCGGGCCTCTTTCGATTCCACTGTCTGTCTTCACGGATTTGGCGCACCTCATAAAATGTGAGCTCATCCTCGAGCTGTTTGTTGCGCTGCTCCAAATAGTTAATCACCCACTGAGCCTTCTGCAATTGGTCTTTCAGCTGGTCATTCTCGGCCCTTTGCTCCTGGATGACTTCCCTCAGCTTTGAGCTAGGAGAGCCCGTATCAACATCAATGACTGTCATATCGGTGTCCCGGCCTCCTGATGGGCCCTCATCATGCATGGGCCTCTTGCCCCTGTCTTGTACCTGTACCTGCATTGGAGAAGAAAGCGAGACCCTTTCCACATCACGTGGAGATAATACTCGCCGTGTCGATGAAGTCGGCAGGACCCCTTCCACCTCACGTGGAGATAGTACCCGCCGTGTCGCTGCAAATAAGGCCCTGTGGCCTCGCTGATATGTCTGAGCCAAAGGAGTAATGATATGCCCAACCTCAAGCATGTCCGGCTGGTGTGAGGGCTCTCCTGCATCATAAACTGACTCAGGAGGCTGCTGTGGCACTCTGAAAAAGTCTCTAGAAATGAAATCCTCCCAAGTGATGCCCTGCTCTGCCAACTGATGTGACACCAAGATTTTGATCAAGGCGAAATGATATATACTCCTGTACTGCTGCACTGGGCTCGTCTTCTTCTGCACAAATGTAACCATCTTCTCTATGTTGCGGTATATGAAATAAGGAATATTCATCATTCGTACCCTTGTGAAGTGCATCAGCAAACGAACATGATATGAGAAAAGGCGAGCATATGCCCTCACAACTGAAATACTGAATAATGAGCCTCATGAGTGGCGCATACTCATCTCTCAAGAATCTGAATGGAAAAACTCTGCTCAAGTAAGCCACATATCCAGTTTTAATGTATGGCTCATAGTGAAATTTCTCTAACTGCTTACCCTTGCTCCATTCCTCGCCTATGTTCGGTATGCCGGTGGCTTGAGCAATAGTCAAAGGTGATACAATGAAATCAACCCCAGCAAGGTTTACCCGATCACCCTGTAAATGAAGAACAAACAGACGTGCTAATTCACGATGAGGTCGGGTTTGTACAACCATCTCACAAAACCTGAAACATGACAAGAACCGAAAACAATCCATAGCTAATGGACATGCCTGCAACCGAGCCAAAGAAGTAGGCTCCTCTCTGCGATGATCACCACTTCTGTTTTCTCTGCGGGAACTCCGTGGCACATTACCTTCAGCCACCGAATCACTGCCTGACCCTGGCTCATATTCTGACTCTGTCTCTGATCAAACTTTTGGCAATGTGTATGCTGATATGAATGCAGTGAAAGCAAAATTAGGATGTATGTTTAACACTCAACCAATATCCCACCGCCAAAGCTCTATCAAGGAATCAAATTATGGATAAAATATCTGCTTCAAATGGACTGAAAAGGCACCATCTCTGTTTTTGAATGCAAATGAAATTTTGACCAAATAGGAGCAGGCAACCTTCAAAAGTTTGAACACATCTAGTCAAAGGAGAGCATGGTATTAACAGTGATATGTTTGTCTACGAGTTATGACCATAAAGGTTTCAATGGGCCATTCGAAACAAAAACATGAGCATATGCTAACATTGGGCAATGTGACTCATTACAAACATGAGGAATGTGACTCAAAGGGTTTAAACATGGCATAACACTAACAATGGTAGCAGTGGTATTATGGGTATGATAACAAATTGATTTTGATGTTATATAGAAGGCTGGCCATATCACTGTTTAAGATAGCAAACACACTCTTTACACCACTCATTTTCGTTTCAAACCCTGAAAACAATAATCTTATAACAGTGGGGTTTTAAATCCTTCATTTGCATATTAGAAACCACCCATGATGACACAAATATGTTTGAAAACCCCAAGTGATTGATGAAAACCTGTTTTGAAGGCAAATGGAGTCGATTCCGAGCCAATCTGGGCGCTCAAACTCAATTCCAAAACTCTGTGTCTGCGTGGGTCGCGCAGGATCTGTTTGGGTCGCGCAGCCCAGGTGGGTCGCGCACCTGCAAACCCACAGTGCTGAACTGAGTCTGCGTGGGTCGTGCAGCCCATGTGGGTCGCTCTGCCTCAAGTTGGGTCGCGCAGCCCTAAAACTCTGTCTACGCCCTTTAAAAGTCTGAAATCGGCCTCAACTTTGCAAATACGATTTGGGAGGAATGAAATCGTTTCAAATGAACTTGTTTGGCTTTTATAATGTCACAAATATCTTCACAATCAGATTTTATTTCAAATCAAATTTCAAAACCCATATTACAAATGTTTTTGTAATTTTCACTTTGGCTTTTTCAAATACAAACTTCCTTTGGCTTTTTTCTGAGATCGATACTAATGATTTTGCTGTCTTCTTGCAGGGATATGACTATCTTGGCTATAGAAAAGACCAGGGGTCTGCTTTTACAATGTCTTCATGGTGGAACAATTACAATTTATTACAAAATGATAATAACAATTTCTAGTTCCAAAACAGGGTTTTGGACTAGAAATGTATTTTTTTTAAGAAAATGCCGATGATAATAAAATAGAAATCACAAGTGCTGGACTTTCCTCACCTTGCAGGCTTTATGACTAGTGTATAAATGACTCAA
Source organism: Pinus albicaulis (assembly GCA_034641835.2). Taxonomy (NCBI): domain Eukaryota; kingdom Viridiplantae; phylum Streptophyta; class Pinopsida; order Pinales; family Pinaceae; genus Pinus; species Pinus albicaulis. Next base: position 571,738,335 of record CM076581.1, read on the forward strand.
AAACCCTAGACACCAAGACCTAGGACACTTATTGACATTTTAATGACCTCATACATAATGACAATGACTATAAATAATTTTTTTGAGGAAAATTTTTAAAATAGCGCTGCAGGTATAGTATGAGGAAACACAAAATGACACAACCCTTCGTCAGTTCATGGCATGATCCTAGTGATATGCAAAGAAGTGAAACAAGTGAGACACCTAATAATGAATATGCAAAAGACGAAATGATCACTGACGGAGGGCAGCAAGGGCTGACTCTAACATATATATTATGCAAAAGTTAAGAATTTGTACATAGGTGTCAAGAATGAGAAGCACGTATATATGCAGTTGTTATTTCTGAGAGTCACATACATCTTCTGGGGTTTTGCAGTATGAGCTGTTAATGATGTTTGATCAGTTCTGATATGATTATTGTTGTTTTTCAATAAATTATTACTTATGAAAATACGTGTTTGATATTAATTTTTGGGTTGAACTTATTTTGGAATGAAATGTTGACTAGTGATGATGCTGCTATGTGGTGATTTGTGTTTGGTTCAATTATCTAAGATGGGTTCAGTATGCGATTCAGTGGTGCAATGATTCATATTTAGTTGTTCATTATTTTGAGATTTTTATGCAGGTCCTCTTAAGGAGAATCATGTACATATGAGCGTATGATTCAGAACATTAACATATACATTATGACATATGTTTGATTAGGGTTTCCAGTGGCAGCAGTAGGTTTATGTGATGGGTGTATAATGATATGAATTGATCTATTTTATTTGGTTGATTGAGGTTCAATAATTGGTTTATCTATGTTGATTGAATTATTTGATTCAGTGATTGATTTTACTTTTTAGATGGTTCAGTAATTGAGTGCTTTTCTATAATATTTTGTTTCAGTATCGTTATCAGTTATTGGGCTTAAATGATGGAAGTGGGTCTAGTCTAAAAATATGATGAAAAGTGGCCTATAGGTTTGAGGTTGTAAGACATGTGGATCCAGTATGAAATATTATGAAATGTGGTCCACAAAGGTGTTGAGGATTGGAGCCTTCAGTGAGGGAGTCTAATATTCCTTTCAATGGTAGCTGGTAAATCTGTTCATGGGGTAGGAGGTCCTTTCCAATGGGTGATTGTAAATGAGATCAGGGATTAGACCTCACTTCCAGTGGGTCCTGGAGAATTAGAGAACGTTGTAGCTTTCTACAAGTGGGTGCCTTTGTACTAGTATGATTCTCCTCTGGTACAATATTGTATGATGTTTTCATTTATAACAAATTATGAAGACAAAGATGCCAACAATGATGTTTTTCTCCCACATTAGGTTTCCACCTAAGAAACCTAGTGTCTTCATGTGTTGTTGTGTTACTTATGTGTGATGATTTATTCTAATATTACTAATCATGGTTTATTTGCCTTTAGCATAGTCACATTAAAACTATGAATAATAAATTGAAAGTTTTAAGTGAGTTTTTAAAATATTTATTCATCCCCTCCTCCCCTCCCTCCTTCTTAGTATTTTTTCCCAAAAGGAGAAACAAGAAAAAGTTAATGCGGTTATCCTTCAGAGCTTGTTAGAATTCCAGAGACAAGGACTGATTAGAATCAATCAATGGGAAAGAGGATATGAATAATGTCACATATGGTAGTAGGTCACATGGTGGGAATAGTTTGTATAAAGATGACATAGTTGGATATGGCAGATTCTTGGATACACCTAATAGATGATGCAATGGACATGGGCTTTACTCTAGTTCTGATTTAGAGAGGTATATTGGTCATCATCGCTATCATCCATATAGGAAGAATTACATGGGATATTTTTCGGATGAGTTCGAGAAATAAAAGGAACCTGCATTTGATGGATAAATGAGTATTTCACATGATGTAAAATCTTGGTTTCTTGGAATGAATAAGTTCTTAATATTGCTTGATTACTAAGCGAACATGAAGGCCAGAATAGATACATTTAGTCTTAAAGGCAAAGTGAACATCTGGTGGGAAGATCTGAAGAATGTCGGAGGTATTCACAAAGAGGCGTTGACTTAGAGTTAGTTCAATATATTATTCAAGAATAAGTATCTATCAAAGAGATACTATGACGGCATGAAAATAAAGTTCTATAAACTAAAGATGTGATCTATGATTGATGATGATTACACTAGAATATCCTTGGAGTTATTGAGGTATTTGCCTTATCTAGAGGAGGATAAAGTGAATATTCAGAGATTCATTAGTGGGTTTCCGATAGAATTCAAAGAGATGATTGAGTTCCACAAGCCTAGATCATTGGAGGAATCCACTAGGAATCTAAAGCATTGTTATGAGAAATAAAAACGTAGATCTAAGGCTAAGAAGGATTGTAAATGTATTTCAAAAGATAAAGGAAAATGGGATAATAAATGAACAAGACCTAAGGAAATAGGTAACAAAGAGAATGCAACGCCACCTAAGAAGTTCAATGCATCTGAGAGAGGAAAATAATTTCAGTTTGAGGAGTAGAACAAGGGTGTAGTTTGGAAGAATTTATAGTGTTGGAATTGTGAAAAGGATCATCACAGGTGATATTTCCCACAACATCAGTGTGGTAGACCAAAAATATACAATGATCAAGAGGCAAAGACAATGTGGGATGTTGGACAGAGTATTCCTCAGATTTATGTAGAGTTGGATAACAGGCAGGAACATGATCAAACATATATTATTGAGATAGATGATAAGATTTGTAATCAAGTTATTTCTATTTTAATTGACGATGGATCTAATTATAGTTATGTTAATCCTAACCTGGTGGATAAGTGTGGTTTTAATGAAGAAGTTCATGCAAAGTCTTGGTTAGTGAATTTGTCTACAGGTACAAAGAAAAGACTTCCTCACTAGGTAAAAACTTGTGCATTTGAACTAAATGGTATGCCTACATCAACACATTTGAATATATTGTCGTTGGGATCATATAGTATGCTATTGGGTATGGAATCGTTATATATTCACAATAATAAGCTATCCTTCTATGATAAGATTATTGAGTGCTTGGATGACAACGAGGAATAAAGAATATTGCAGGGTAAGAAGAAAACTACGTCAGTGAGAATGGTTACATCTATGTAGGAAAATGAGAGTTGCGAGAAAGGGTGTGTTCTATTTGCAGTACATATTTATAGTGATAAATGTAAGGATGCTAGGATGCGAAGGTTTTGAATAGGTACCCAGTTCTAAAACAGTTTGAAGATGTATTTTCTGCAGTTATTTCAGAGTTTCCGCCTCAAAGGGAAGTGGAATTTTCTATTGAGTTTGTACCAGGGGTAGCACCAGCACCAAAGGAGCCATACAGCATGAGCACTCCAAATTTAGTGGAATTGAACTTGCAATTGAAGGAAATGCTTGAAAAGGGGTACATTAGGCCAAGTTTGTCGATGTGGGGTGCATTGATATTTTTTTGGGAATAAAAAGGATGGTATTGTCAAGCTATGCATTAATTACAGGAAGTTGAACAAGGTGACGATCAAGAAGCGGTATTCGTTGCTAACGATTGATTACTTTTTTGATCAGTTGAAGGGAGAAATAATGTTCTCAAAGATTGATTTGAGATCAGGATATCATCAGGTATGCATCAAAGAAGACAATATTTACAAGACAACTTTTAGGACCAGGTATGAGCATTATGAGTTTGTTGTAGTTCCTTTCGGTTTGAATAATTCTCTAGCTACTGTTATGTGCTTGATGAATAGTGTATTGCATCCTTATCTGGATAATTTTTTAATTGTATTCGTTCATGATATATTGATATATTTTAAGAATAAGGAAGAACATGCTGAGCATTTAGCAGCAATATTGAGATTTCTAAGAGAGAATCAATTTTATGCCAAGCTTAGTAAATGTAGTTTCTTTAAGGAAAAGGTACATTACTTTGAGCATGATGGTTGCAAGGAAGGAATAGCAGTGGAACCAAAAAAAATTAGATCTACCATGGAATGGGAAACTCCTAGAAATGTTGACAAGGTAAGGTCATGTATGGGGCTAGCAGGTTATTATAGGAGGTTTCTTGGGAACTTCTTATAGATTTCTTATCTTATTACATCATTGCAAAGGAAAGGTAAGAAATTTTAATGGCTAGAAGAATGCACAATTAGTTTTGAGAAATTGAAGTATTTGTTTACAAATGCTCTAGTTTTAAATATTGCAGATCTAGAAAAATAGTTTGTGGTATGTACAGATACTTGCAAGAGAGGACTTGGTGGAGTCTTGATGCAGGAAGGACATGTAGTGTGTTATGAATCAATAAAACTGAATAAGCACGAGAAAAATTATGCAACACATGATCTTGATTTGTAAGTGATCATACATGCATTGAATATGTGGAGACACTATCTTCTTGGTAAGAGGTTTGTATTGATGAGTGATCACAATGGATTAAGGTATATATTTGTCCAACGAAATATGAATTCCAATAACATATATGGTTGGCCACGACCAATGAGTTTGACTTTGATATTAGGTACATTAAAGGTAAATATAACATGGTTGCATATGCTCTTAGTAGGAATATACAGGTAAATCGCATAGAATTTATGAGTTCTTATGGTACAAATCTACAGGATCGAATCTTACTGGCAGGTCAATAGGATGACAGGTATAGGGAGCTTATACACATGTTACACTAGGGTATAGGTGATCAGGATATGGAATATAATCTCATAACAGATGGTTTGGTCATATTTAGGGATAGGATCTATGTGTCAGACAATAGTGAGATCAAGAATCTTATCTTAAGGGAATTTCATGCTAAGTCATATTCAAGTCACCTGGGATATCAGAAAATATTGACATATATGAAGAAATTTTATTATTGGCTGAATCTCAAGAAGGAAGTGGCAGAGTTTCTGGCTAGATGTTTGGATTGTGAACACGTAAAAGTAGAGTGAAAGCATCCAGGTGGATTAATACAACCTATTTTGATTCCAAAGTGGAAACAAGAGGTCATTTATATGGATTTCATCATATTTTTTCTGAAGACTTCTAGACAACATGATTCTATCATGATTGTAGTGGATAGGTTGAGAAAGGTAGCACACTTCATTCTGGTGAAATCTATGTATTCAAATAGTGATGCGGCACACATATTCATCAGATATATAGTGAGGATGCATGGTGTTCCGAATAAAATTTTGTCAGACAGGTATTCTAAGTTCACTTCTAGGTTTGGGGAAGAGTTTTTTGTAGGTTTTCATATAGAGTTAATCTTTAGTACAACTTATTATTAGAAAAATGGACAGACATAGAGGGTCAGCTGGATTTTAGAGGACATGCTAAGAATGTACGTCATGCATCAACATCGGAAGTGGGAAGAGTATATTCCACTCATTGAGTTCACTTACAACAATGGGTATCAAGAGTCTCTCAGGATGAGTCTATTTGAGGCACTCTATGGGTGGATTTGTAATACTAATATCATTTTGAGTGGGCCAGTTAATACGGTATTGATTGGATCAGACATGTTGGTAGACATGGAACATGAAATGAAGGTTATCAAACTGAATCTAAAGGCAACACATGATAGAAAAGATAGCTATGCATATCAACATAAGGTGTGTAAGGAGTTTTAGGTTGGGGAACATGTGTACTTGTGGATCAAGCACAAGAAGAGCTCCTTGAGGATTGGATCATGTGGTAAGTTGCCACCTCAATATTGTGGACCTTTCAAGGTTCTTGAGAGGATTAGACAGTAGCCTACCGAATTGCACTACCTTCGACAATGAAAGTACATGATGTTTTCCATTTGTCATTGCTTAAGAAGTATGTTAAAGATGTTGATGATGTGATTGACCGGTTTGTATTATAGGTGGAGACAAAAGGAGAGTTCCAGCCTGAACCTAACTGCATTTTACACATAAATATTCTCATGCTCTGGAACCAAGCAATCAAGCAGGTTAAAGAGAAATGGAAGCACTTTCGACCCAATGAAGCAACACGGGAGATCATTGATTAGATGCAAGCTATGTATTGTTCCTTGTCTACTGGTTGAGGAAAATATTTTGGTATATGTGTGGATGTTAGATATCATTTTTTTGGGATTCAACTATGTTAAGTAAGTCATTCATCTATGACCATTTCCTTGAGAGTTAGTCATAACTCACTAATTTCTCATCATTTTTTAATAGTCCTCTTAGCACTCATTGCATCAAGTGATGCTCACAGGGGTGAAGAAGTGTGGATGTTGTGTTTTGGTCATGTCCATGTATATGCATATGTATGATGTAAATACCACATTGTGCTATGTTATAAATCTCCAATAAGTGGTATGGGTGTCATGTCGTTATGGTTTTCATGTTGTTATGTTTCTCATGTTGTTTTGTTTCTCAGTAGGATGATCATTGTAAATACTACAACGAGTTAAGTTATAAAACTCCATAATCAGTATATTTTTTCTTTCATCAGTTTTTCTAGTTGTAGGTGTCATTGAACACCGAGGATGCTATTCCCCTAAGGGGGAGGGGTGTATAACAACCCCGAGTTAAAAATTCATGTATTAAAGTTAATAAAGGAAAAATAATAACCATGGTCATGGGACACGTATTCCAAGATGAATACTGGGTAAAAACATAGTGATGGGATGACTTGTGATTAGTTAATGGCTATAGAAATTGGCAAAGAAAATGTCAAAGGCTTTAGAAAGGCAAAGCATAATTTATTGGAATTTTATTTATGAAAGTAATGGAAAATAGGAGAACAGGAAGGTTAAAGGTCACAATTTGCATGTGAGGATTAAAATGAAGGAAAATAATGGAATTTGAAGAAAAAGAGAGGCCTCATTAATAGAGAGGCTTATGAGGATAATTTTGTAACATTTTTTTAGTTCCGTTTTGGAGCTCTCATTGTATTCTCTCTCTCTCATATTCTCGAACACTTAGAGTTTTCATGGAGCGCTCTTGGAGGATTGTGGCATACCTTGGATTGAGAGTAAGAAGGAAAATTAAAATAAAGAAAGCACAACAGGACCTAGGGATCAACAACTATAATGGGTTTTTATTGTAGGTACAAAGTTGCATGTATGATTTACTTGCTACTTTTTGCATGAATTACACATGCATGTGGTTCCTTGGTTATGATACCTCATTGGCATCGAGGATTTCCTAGATTGACACTTGTTTTTCCTAGCCTTGCCATAATCTCTTGGATACCCATGATGTTGTGGGTTTACCTTTGTTTTCTAGGTGGTACTCATATTCCTTATGGCTATGGGTTGAGTTACTAGTTCCTGGAAGCCTTGGTTGGAAAAATTCTCTCGAAGCCCTGTAACAATTTGGGTTGAGTTACTAGACAGGAAAGCCTTGGTTGGACAAATGATTTGGAAGCCCTTGGTGGGTTGAGTTACTATTCCTATAAGCCTTGGTTTGAAAAATTCTTTGGAAGCTCGACACCAATTGTGGGTTGAGTTACTAGTCCTAGAAGCCGTGGTAGGAACAAACACTCTAGAGCCCTGGACAACTTGGGTAGAGGCCGATCTAGTTATTGTTATTGATGTACGACCATGAGGTTGAATAATTGGTTTAGGGTTGAGGTGGTTTTACCTCTAGAAGGCTTCATTTGGTTTTCTTTGGTTTAATCCATGAGATCCCACATTCATGCTTGGAATATGGGACGAGGGTGATTGGGTGAAAGAAAGATTTGGTTCAACCCAATCTATGGTTGGGTGGTACATGGAAGTCCCAAACCTAGTTGCATTTTTCATATGTTAATAAGATCTCTTTTCATCTTGAATTTGATGGGTATATGTACTTGTTACTATGTGATCTTTATGGTTGTTTTATCATTGTTATTATGTTTGTTATATGTTGGTTATAAGCATGGTTTTATGAAATATTTTAGTCATGGATCTCATCATATTCTGTTTAGTAATTTAATGGATAAGGAATGTATGGCATAATAGATGGTAATGTAACTATTATGAGAGGAAATCAATCCTTCTTGGAAATTCTCATAAAAGTATGAATTCCCTATGCTCAGATGTATTTATATGACCTGTAGATTACATGTTCATGATGTGTTTCATGGAATGTATGTCATGGATAGGCCTTGTCGGATTAGGTCCTTGTTCAAGTTTTGAATTATAGGCCTTGTCATTTTATTATTTATCCTTTCTAAGAATTTCGTGAAATTCTGGGTAGAGGCCTGAGTCCTAGAGCTAAAATAGTGGTTGAGAATATAGGGTCGCTCACACAAAACTTCCTAAAAAAGGCTACGATTGCATGGATGTTTTATACGCATGTGACTGGAGGGTTTTATTCACATATAGGGCTTGTGATCAACATGAATGGGGCTCTATTTCAGCAAAATAACAAGTTGTCTTAGGGGTTGGTCACCTGGAAGGGCTGGTTGGCTCTTGAAGGGTTTGTAGCATCTCAGGAAGGTCAGATCGGTCTTGTCTTATTGGTTCCACTTCCTTAACTATACTTGAGGATTTGAATCATATCATAGTAGCTCTTCATCACTTTTTTACCCCAATGGACCAGTTAGATTGAGTAAATGTGGGAGGAAGGTGTTACAAGGATTGTTCAATCATCGAAAAATGAGCATGCAGGAACTCAATTTCTAAAGTCTGAACTCACATCTGTCTTTCCAACGCGCTTCTGCATTTTTCTTCTGGAAAGACGTTTATTGTTGTGAGACATTTGTTGCAATACATTTATTGGAATACATTTACAAATGAAGACATAGGGGAAGCAATTGGTATCCATATATTTGTGTCCAATTGCGAGAACATTCATTGAGGAAGAAATCAATTTTCATCTCGTGAGACATTTTCAGGAACATATCAAATGATGAGGACATGTCCAATTTGTAGGAACGTTTTGCAGCTATGTAATCCTTTCATTTTGTAGTTGTGGAATCATTTCCTTTTACATCAAAGGTAATTTTACTGCAATGTTTTTACAAATTTTCTCCATTTTAAAAAAAAATTCAGCATTTTTTTTCTCCTGTTAGCAATTTTTCTACCAAATTTGCTCACTTTTGTTTAAAACTATCCAGGTTTCAGGTGGTTTGCATTCACAACTAGTTTTCAAGGAAACATATTGAAGAACTCTAGCGAGAAGAGGTAAAATTCTACTAGATATTGTTAGATTCTTCTTTTCTATTGTCATTGATTCTGTTAAAAAAAATTCAGTTAGTTGTCATAACAGTGACCATTGAGTTTCCACAATGGTGACAAGTGAGTTGTTGCAACGACCACTGAGCAAGTTGCTGCAATGCTTAGGCCAGTTACAACTCGCTTGTCACTGTTGTAGAAACTTGCTTGTCACCATTGCAGAAAATTTTTGGTTACCATTGTAGAAACTTTGTAGCCTAATCAGTCATGCTCATGTTACATATTTTCAGCCAATTTTTCTCATGTTGTTTATTTATGTGTTGTTTTCAGCCGAAAAAATGAACACACTTACAAAGGATTGGTAGTCATAGTTGAATGAATCTCAACTAATCATTTCAATAAACCTAACAACCTATGAATCTCTCCTAATCGACCTAATAAGCCTAGGTCAACCTAGTAAACCTAGTTCAAACTAGTAATTATTAAATATAGTAAACCTAGGTAAACATGGTAAATCTAAGTCAACTTAGGTCAACCTAAGTGAACCTAGTAAAATTTGGTAAACCTAATAAACTTAGGCCAATTTAATAAACCATGGTTAAACTAGTAACCTTAATTCAAGCTATTTAATATATTAAACCTAGTAAATGTAGATCAACCAAATAAACCTAGGCCAACCTAGTAAACCTAGGTCAACCTAGGTCAAACTAGTAATTATTAAACGAAGTAGACCTAGTAAACTAGAAAAATTAGGTCAACCTAATAAACCTTGGTCAACCTAGTAATTATTAAACCATTAAACCTAGTAAACTCGTAAACTTAGATCTACCTAATAAACGTAGGTCAACTTAGTCAACCCGTGTCAACCTAACAGTAGTAATTATTAAGCCAACTAAACCTAGTAAACTAGTAAACTTTGGTCAACCTATTTAATCTATTAATCCTAGTAAATGTAGATCGACCTAATAAACCTGGGTCAACCTAGTCAACCCAATAAATCTAGTAAACCTAGGAAATCTATGTCAACCTAGGTAAACCTAGTAAACATAGGTAAAATTGGTAAACCTAGGTCAATTTAATTAACCTAGGTCAACCTAAGTCAACCTAGATCAACCTAAGTCAGCGTAGGTCAAGCTAGGTCAAACTAGTAACTATTAAACCAAGTAAGCCTAGTAAACTAGTAAACTTAGGTCAAACTGTTTAATCTATTAAACCTAGTAAATGTAGATGAACCTATTAAACCTAGGTCAACCTAATGAAGCTAGGTCAACATACATAAACCAAAGTCAACCTAGTAAATCTACTAAACCTAATAAATCTATGTCAACCTAGGTCAACATAAGTCAACCTAGTAAACTTAGGTAAAGTTGGTAAACCTAGGTTAACTTAGTCAAGCTAGGTCAACCTAAGTCAACCTAATCAACCTAGGTCAACCAAATTCGACCTAGTAAATCTAGTAAACCTAGTAAATATATGTCAACCTAGGTCAACATAAGTCAACCTAGTAAAATTAGGTACACTTGGTAAACCTAGGTCGACTTAGTTAACTTAAGTTAACCTAAGTCAACCTAGGTCAAACTAGTAACAATTAAACTAGGTAAACCTATTAAATTGGTAAACTTAGGAGAACATATTTAATCTATTAAACCTAGTGAATCTAGATGGAACTAATAAAACTATGCTAACCTAGTAAATCTAGTAAACCCAACAAATCTGTGTCATCTTAGGTTAACCTAATTCAACCTAGTAAACTTAGGTAAAATTGGTAAATTTAGGTGAAATTAGTCAAACTAGGTCAACCTAATTCAACCTAGGTCAAACTAGTAACTATTAAACTAAGTAAACCTAGTAAACTAGTAACCTAGGTCAACCTATGTCAACCTAGTCTACCTAAATCAACCAAGAAAACTAAAGCGTAAGTCTAGTAAACCTAGGTCAAACTAGTAAATCTATGTCAACCTAAGTCAACCTAAGTCAACCTATTTAATTTGTTAAACCTAGAAAATGTAGATTGACCTAATAAAACCTAGTTCAAACAAGTAAACATAACAAAATTATTAAATGTTGTTAGTTCACTTGTCTTTATTCTGAAAAGAACTAAAATGGTGGGAAATCCCTACCAAAATAGACATTCAAAAAATTCTTACTACGGTATATCTAAAAGAAGTTATGTAAAAACTTCATGAATCGATAAATTTTTAACAAATGCACACAACGAATAAGAAATGTTTTAAGGTCTTGATATTTTTTTATGATATGCATTTCAAATGTCAAAATGTGACAATATTGTCTAAAAATGGGGATGCTTGAACTTAGGAAGTTAGCAAGCCTTGCAAAATTTTAAACTTCTAGTGCATCCATAAATAATTTTATTAAAAATACGGAAACATATTTTATGTATTTTCATAATGATGTGTCTATTACCCTCATGAGTTACCTCCACTGTGTTAGAGTCGGTCTGTTCATCCCTCCGTCAGAGATCATTTCTCTTATTGCATTTCATTTTTAGGTGTCTCATACAGTTCATTCATCTGCATTCTGTTAGGGGCATGCCATAATTTGACCCGGAGAGAGCCCTCTCCTGTTCTGGTAGGGCTAGCTACCAGAATGAGCATGGTTTGGTGTTACCCTAAATCCCGCCTTCCTTCAGCCTAAGGTGGATTTGAGCTATAACATAGTGGCGACCATACTGGGGAAGAAAATGGTTTGCTTGTTGGTGTTCATTGTTTCATAAGCTACAGATGGAGCCTGAAGTTAGCCAGGTAGCCTTCAAAACGCTCTTGCTTTGCATTAGCAGAAGTAGATAAACACTGCTTCAGTCAATCTCCGGTCTAGCTTGTGAATGTAACACTTGACTTGAAAATTGCCCCAGTATATGTATCAAGTTCAGATCTGATGGTTGATGGTGGATAACGATCAGACATAAGAAGGCTGAAATCATTCACCTGGTGACTCCAACTCAATGTAGAGACTCCACTGGAGGACTAACTCTTTCTCTGAGAAAATGGAAGGATCTTACACAAAGTTCAAGTATCCAAAGTGGAATGGTATTCAAGATTTAGTTCGCTTTCTTGTAAATTACTTCTTCGTTGTTCTTGAAGCTATCCTGAAAGTTTTTCAGAATTTGTTGTATGATAAAGGTGATAAAAATATTCACTCGACCTATTCAAAGAGTGTAAATACTGAGTTTCCCTTTGATCCTGGCCTCCTTACTTTTCCCACATCTTATGATGACTCTCTTCAGAGTGATGAGCCTAAAGAAAACAAAACTGATCCTGTAGCTCTTGTATATACTCCTACACCTTGTATGGTCCCATATAGGTATAAACCTCTTGTTTTACCTTCTGTTCTTCATGCTTTCCCTAAAAATTATGACCTATATCTACCAAGATTCGACGGTGAATGTAACAATGTCAACACTGAGCAACATGTGCAGAATGTTGATACGTTTTTAGATCTTTTTGAAGTTGATAAAGAGGATGTCAGTATTAGGCTTTTTGCTCTTTCTTTGCAAGGCCAAGTGAAGAGTTGGTTCAAAGCCCTGCCTGATGCGAGCATCTCAGATTTCTAGCATTTCATCAAAGTTTTCCTTGACAGGTGGGTGATCGGACAGAACCTTTTCTTGATTATAGAAGAGTATAACCAGCTGAAAAGACTGCCAGGGGAGACAGTACAACAGTTTTCTGCCAGATTTAACCAAGTATATTTTTCGATGCCAGCTGATATAAGACCTTCTCCTAGATCTTCTCTCTTGCACTACTCGGGTGCCTTTGATCCGGAAATGGAGTTTCAGCTGAGAGAAAGGAATCTTGCAACACTTCAAGAGATGCAGAATAGTGCAGTAAATGTAGAGGCTCATTTGTTGATCCGAAGGGAAAGGTTGAAAGAAGAAGAGATGAAACACATAGATCTGGAGAAATTGACATCTCTAGAGGTAAAGCTTGACATATTGGTAAGTGCAGTGGAAGAGATGATGCAAAAGAACACCACAAGGAATGAGTGTAATGTTCAGGCCCATGGCTCGTTGATTGAAGAAGAACAAGTGGCTGATCCAAAACATTTTGTTTCGTATCCCAGTTGTCGTAGTGATTGTTTTATAGATCATTTTGAAGAAGAGAGAGCTGTTGATATGACATGTATGCTTGATGATGTGTTGTATACTGATGATTTGCCTCAGTTTGATCAGTATGATGATGATTATGTTCTCCAAACAGAAGCTAATCTTGCAGACAAATCAGCAGCTAGTTTGTGGAAGGAGGAAGTTCACTTTCAGCAGCTCGAGTACAGTGATCAACTGATGCATATCAGCTGTGACAATGATGAGGAAAGTGCAGCAAATTTTGAAGTAAGTGAAGGATCTTTGCCTTTTTGTTTTGATTCGTTTCAGTTAATCAGAGATAACTTCCATGCAATCAGAAATCAGCTGCCAACAAATCTTGGTTTGGACCATCTTGTGGGCAATGAAAACTTTGTTCAAGACTTCTCATATTCAGATTTGTAGTCCCCGAATGCCATTGATTTTCAAGTTGCAGATGTAGACATGGAATCCGGCACATATGATCCAATGATACAAGGTGACTCTGTACCATTTTTTTTTGAATCATTCCAGTTTTTGAAGAGTAAATTGCATAGTAAATCTTCAAATGAGCAGCCTGTAAGAAATCAACAATCTCTCAGTGTTAATGTTGAGGATGAGACAGATAGCGGAATTCTTGAGAAAGTTGTTAATGAGAAATCTTCCCCTGAGACAACTGATGAAATCATTTTGGATACAAAATTCTCCCTAGCTCCAGATTTGCAGCCACCAAACGAAATTGAAGGTCAGATTACAGATGAAGGCGTGGAAGATGAAATACATGATTTAATGATGCAAGAGGATTCTGCACCCTTTTGTTTTGAAGCATTTCAGTTTATAAAGCATAATCTTCGTAATCTCTCTAAAGAGAAAGATGAACAGCCAGTAGGATGTCATACAATTTCAATGGATACATCGCAGCAGTCTTCTCAAGTTTTTGATGATCCTATTGCTCGTGTGTTGGATGATGTTTACTGTAAAAATTCTTCTTCATTGGCTAACCATGTGACAGAAAAGAATGCTGATAATAATATTATTCAAAACTCACCTTCATTGTCTTGTCTAATAGATTTTTCATTACAAAGCCCATATCAAAGTATGCAGTCATATGAGGAGATTGATAAAGGAAACTTTTGTTCTGTCTGGAATCAGCAACAGAGTTTGGTTATTCACGAAGTTCGGGATCCCTTTGACAGCTTGCTGATGTCACCAAAGAAAGACAACACAGATGTGAGAAAAATCTTAATATCCAGCTATGAAGATGACTTGGACCAGAGCAGTAGTGTGTTAATGGAAATCAATAGCCATGTTTATGAAGATCCTTTCGCAGTATTCTTGAAGTCATCCAGTCAGCTCATGCTTTGCAAGTTTATCAGCAGTCAACTTAGTTCCAAGTTTCCATGGGAGTTGCCTTTCGATTCTTCCCTTTTCCTGCACATCAGAAAGAATTTGGGAAGAAATAAAATAGCAGCCAGGATGCTTACATGGTTGCATTGGCTGCTTCATTTCACTTGATAGGGTGGTGAAAGGAACAATTAGAGTAGGTTTGATGAATAAGCTCAATTATGAGCATCTTTCCAGTTTGTTAGTTATGTTTCAGTCATGTTTGGTTTATTATGGTTTTCAATTTAGTCTTGAGTCCGAGTCAGTCTGCGTAATGTCAGTTTTCATGTTTTGATTCCATCACCCAATGGATGAAGGCACTGTCTGCTCTCCCAAAGATCTGTAGTTCTTGGCACCTCCAAGGAACTACCATCCCCATTGGAGCCAATGTTAGAGTCGGTCTGTTCATCCCTCCATCAGAGATCATTTCTCTTATTGCATTTCATTTTTAGGTGTCTCATACAGTTCATTCATCTGCATTCCGTTAGGGGCATGCCATAATTTTACCCGGATAGAGCCCTCTCCTGTTCTGTTAGGGCTAGCTACCAGACTGAGCGTGGTTTGGTGTTACCATAAATCTCACCTTCCTTCAGCCTAAGGTGGATTTGGGCTATAACACACTGTAATAGGAAGTTTTCGCTGTTGTAATTGTGAGTCGTTGCAACACAATTTCAACAAATTCTAAAAATATTTCATGTAATTGTTTTCTTGTTTTTCATATTGTGAAGAATTGGACCCTTATCATTCAAGTTTGATGCCATCCAAACCCCGGTGAAACATTAATTAGATTTGTGTTTCACAATGAAGCACTTAGTCACGTATATCAAAACAATAGATAAATTCCCAAGAGAGCCACAAATAATGAGGCTTATTATATTGCTCTAATTTATCGGCTAACATAAATGAGGAATTATCATGCAAATCACATTGTCATTTACACCAATTCAGAGCTGATATGAAATCAAATAACCATGATTTATCAAGTTATGAGTAAAAATCTAAAACCAATTCGTAGAGAAGAAAAAATCATTGCTTCTCAGTTTCAAACCTTTCCCATAACTTTTCAGTCATATGTTCAAAGGGTTGATGATGATATACTCTTTGAAGAAACATCTAATGGTGGTGGATGTACAAGTTATGTGTAGCAATCAGGATGTTCTCTACCAATTTCCATTCACGACTATCAATATAGGTGGCTTGTTGATGAAGGAATTTCTCTTGTGGTTTCTATCGGGGTTATTATGGTTTATTATGGTGGTCTTATTTCTTATGATATTATTGTAGCAACATAAATAGTCATTATGTCCATCCTTTTTGATGTACTTATATGAGCTCTACTTTTTTTTATAAATAAGCTAACTTTATTTTTTGGTACCTTTTTTATATCTCAACACAATGTGTATGTAAGGAATGTAATTTTTAGTCAAAGCTATTATTGGAATTATATTGTGATTATAGTTATGTTAATGGAATTACATTGTGGTTTTAGTTCATATGTATCATTTTTATTACAATTCAATTGTGAATCAATATTGCTTTTAAATTTTTTTAATTTACCGAGTCCAAAAGCATTTAAAGACATGCTAAAAAACAAGGCCTTATAATTCCTTCAATAATTATTCAGATTTCTAGTCAAGGTTTGCAACAATTTACTGCTCAAGATGTTCTCTCTATTGCAAAATATTGTAACACCCAAAGTTCCACATATCCAAGGGTACAAAGATTTTTTTATGCATAGGTTCGAAGTTTGCTAAGATGGGCCATGCTGTAGAGAGATACCGCCATTCACCACTAGCATCCTTAGGTTTCAAGACTAAGAAACTAATGGAAGAATCAATTAAATCTATTAGTGTAAATGGGCTAGAGGATTGCGAGGAAAATTTAGTGAATACAGGTGATATGGAGGCTTTAATCAACATGAATATGGAAGGAAAAAGAAATATTGATGGAAAGGTGTTTTTTTCTCATAAAAATATAATCCTACCTTATTTTGTAGAAAGATAGGTCAATTTATTGCTGATACAATCCCCACATGCATAAAATTTTGATGCTTAATAGGGTAGAATATATAAAATGATGGATTACATCAAGAAGCTCTGAGCTTGTTCCCGACTATTTCTTTTGACCTAAACTTCAACTCTCGTTCTTTTGTTTTACCATAAAATATCTTTTTAATATCAAGGAATCGTCCTTACTATAATTATTGTATAAATATGATTTCTATGACTCCTTTACAATATTGTCTACTTTCATAGATATATAATTTTTTCTTACTTCTCCTTGAAAATTTTCAATTTATTTTAATATTTTTGCAACTAAATTTCTATATATTGAGCAACTTATTGCAAAGTGTGATGTTTTTAATTAAAGCTAGGTATATTATAATGATTATAGAAGAGGATTTTTTATGAGAAAGCATGGAAAAATCAGTGACAGACAATTAACATTGTCCACATAAGAAGTGATAGTCATGCAACAAGAGAAAATTAGGTTTCCAATTTTCCTTTCATGTATCCCAATATTGTTATAAAATTAGTAGCTAATATGCAATAATGTGTGAAACCTAGATGAAGACTAATAACTGATCAAATGGGAATATTTATTTTTCATTTCCAATAAAGTGTAGAAATATTCACTCATCTATTATTTATGTTTTCCAGAAGGATGACATTCCCCTTGGTCCACTAGAAAAGAAAAGGAAATTTTTAAGAGATTTCTATCCAAAACAAACACCTATACAAAATATATTTGTGACAAACTATTTTAGAAGATTTTTGTATAATTTTATAAATAAGTTCCTCTTAGAATTATGATGGAAACTTACAATTTCATTTGGAAATAACAAATCAATATTCATAAAAGACACACAAAAATGAAACTTTTCCAAAATTCGATGACAAAATGAATCCAAAAATATTATATGAATGTTAAATATAGGTTTCGAATTTTCTTTTTCCTTATCATATACGAGACCTTATATGAACTCTGTTGGTCACACAAATTTCCGTCAATGAAGAGACACATCTGCTGAAGAGGGACGAATTATGTAGTATCAGTAAGTAAGGGCATAATTCCCTTTATAGGTTTGTCTAATAGTTTTTCCAATAGATGATCTCTATAGTTGGAAATTTTAATTTTATTTTCATCGTATGATTATCTTCCATAACAACCCTATTTTAGGGTTTTCTTTCATGGATGAAGGGCATCATGGAGCTAGTTTTTTCCCATCATATTGACATGCCTTGGAAAATGATAGTGCTTCTTATATATGCTTTATCACATTGTACTACTAGGGAAACCTTGATGCTAGGGTTTCCCCACATGTGTTGTTCATCCATTAAGGTAAGGGCATAATGAATTCTTACGATTTCACACAATTATCATATTCATTGAGGGTGTCATTCATGCACTCATTTCTTAGGTCATATTAGGGTTTCATCAATGCATATTAGGGCTTGATTTAACAAGGGTATTTCACATCCCCTAGGGTTTTCATCTTCAACAAGGAATACTAGGGTTTCATTACCCAAGGTTATTGTATTTAACAATGCAAGATTTTCCACCTAGGGTTTTGGATTAAGGGTTTTCCCATTGACAATGCACATAGGGTTTTTCACTTAGGGTTTTACTATAGACAATGCACCTAGGGGTTTACACCCAGGGTTTTGAGCTTATGGTTCTGAACTTGTAGCTAGTGTTGTCCCATCATATTGAAATGCCTTGGCGAATGATAGTGCTTCTTATATATGCTTTATGATATTGTATTGCTAGGGATAATTTCATGCCAGGGTTTATCCATGTGTTTTTCATCTATTAGGGTAAGGGCATAGTGAATGCTTAGGATTTCATGCACTTATCATACTCATTTAGGGCTTCATTTATGCATTCAATACTTAGGTCATCTTAGGGTTTCATCAATGCATATTAGATCTTTCTTTAATAATGGAATTTAAATGAACCTATGGTTTTCATCTTCAACAAGCAATGCTAGGGTTTTATTCCCCAAGGTTATTATATTTAACAATGTAAAGGTTTACACCCAGAGTTTTTCATTAAGGGTTTTATGATTCATAATGCACCTAGGGTTTTCTCATAGACAATGCACATAAGGGTTTACACCTAGGTTTTTTCACTTACTATTCTTAACTTGTAGCTAATGTTTTTCCATCATATTGACATGCCATGGACAATGATATTGCTTCTTATATATGATTTATGACATTGCATTGCTAGGGAAACACTCATGCTAGGGTTTCTCCAAATGTGTTGTTCATCCATTGGGGAAAGTACATAATGAATGCTTAGGATTTGATGAAATTATCATATTCATTTAGGGTTGAATTCATGCATTCATTGCTTAGGTCATATTAGGGTTTCATCAATCCATATTAGCGATTGATTTAATAAGGGATTTTTAATGCAGCTAGGGTTTCATCTACAACAAGCAATGCTAGGGTTTCAATACACAAGGTTATCATCTTTAACAATGCAAGGGTTTTCACCTAGGGTTTTTCACTTAGGTTTTCCTCATAGATAATGAACTTATGAGTTTACACCTAGGGTTTTCAAATCAGGGTTTTGAACTTGTAGCTAGTTTTTTTCCATCATATTTACATGCCTTAGACAATGTTAGTTATTATTATATATGCTTTATCATATTGTATTTCTAGGGAAACTTTCATGCTATGGTTTTTCCACATGTGTTGTTCATCCATTTGGGTGAGGGAATAGTGAATGCTTAGGATTTCATGAATCTATCATATTCATTTAGGGCTTCATTCATGCATTAATTTCTTACACCACCTTAGGGTTTCATAAATGCATATTAGGGCTTGATTTAACAAGGGCTTTTCAATGCAAGTATGGTTTTTGATAGCAGGGTCATCCACAGTCCCATTTTAGCTCAACTCTTTAACAAAGCTGTGTGTAAAAATGCATTCAAATTTTCATGCCCAATCAACTCACAATCTGGGCAACTCAACATGTTCTTGATATAAATCAACCATATCATATAACCCTCGGCAGGTACATATATTAACCCACGTTCCTACATCACATATTTCATATTGCGCCAACTTCACATATACAACCATTATATGTGCTTTATATCAATACATATATTACGACGTTCTTCAATTGTTGGAAACATTACAACGAAGTCCAACAATAATCGAGCATACTTTTATTAACTCGCAACCTTAATACATCTTTGATTCGGGCCCACACATACAACACATTTGCCAATGTGGAGTCAACACACAACCCAATTCATACCTTCGTTAAATCCACGTTCCGATCCAATGGTTGTTATCACGTCGTGCCGCTTCATTTGATCGGATGGATATCACATGGGCTAACTACACGAACGATAATGTGCAATGGTGCGCAATGAGAGTGGTTTTGCAGATTCGTTCAGGGACACGTGTCAGTTGCTCTATGGAATCTCTCCCAATCTCTTGAATACCGCCCACCGTGTAAAGGTGGTGCGATGAAAACCACCGGTTCACTCCAACCCGCCGTTACTGTTCATTCGGTCACGATTCCACTCTTCCTCGACACGTGAGGTTCCGTTCAACTCACTTCCGTATACAACATCGATTTGTGGTTCCAATACACTCAACGATACTATTAAACTGTCATCCTTATAATAAATCTCCATTGTAGTTAAATCTCATTCATAGAAATCGGACTCCGCCGTCGATCATCCACTTAACAAACCAAGCTTGTTCCTTCACTCAGTCACTCATTCACAGAGAGCATGGTTCATTCGTCTTCCGAGGGAAACAAGAAATTCGCACAAAACAAGGTTATTCACTATGGAATTTCCCACAATCACTCCTTGACTCACAGTCTATTGTCACGGTTCTTAACACGATTTTTTTTCGCTCAGACTTCCCTATCCTTGCTTGTTGGACTTGGCTCAATTACACAAAATCATTCCGCAATAACTCATGTGTTCACACAGGATTTAATTCGACAAATGCACAATAATACTGAATCAATTCTTCATATGATTCGACCAAGAAGATATAAAGTCACACATGTAACTCATAAACAATTCCTCATAAACAGATATATATATACATACAGGCGATCAATCTCAAAAGAAAATTCTTACAATTTCATGGTAGGCTAGATATTCAATTCAGTGGCCATTATCCTCCTACTCTGTTGCTGAAGAAGTTCTCTACCTCTCTCCCTCTCTCCCTATCTAAACTCTTCAGGATTACATTTATACCACAAGGATGACCTGAATCGATTCAGGTCTCCAAACAGTTCAGCAACTCTTAGCATTCCCAATTCCTAAAATCAGACTCAATAACTGAACTAATCCTAAACTGACTCTTCGTATTCCTATCTTAACCAATTTCTCATGTTCTCAAAATGACTTGAGAATAATTACAATTCCCTACCAAATTTATTTAATATTTACAAGAAATTTAAAGAACATGGGACCCCCTATGTCTACTTATGTACAAAGTAACTTTTGAGCCTAATGCCCCCGCATTAGACTCCCAAGCTTCAAATTATTCATGATCTCCTGATCATGTGCTCTTCGCCTCTGCCTCCAGGATCCAATACTTGGTTTTGCTGCTGCCCATCCACTACATCATCCTTCAACTGATCTTCTCCAGGCTTCCAGACTTTGTTTTGTAAGTCACCTCCAGCTGTACTTTCACTATCTACTTTTCTCCTCCATGTACAAAGATCCTTTTGTTTCCTTGCTGCTGTCTACTGATTCAGAGACACCCTTACCATCAGTCTTCTGATGTATTCAATCTCCATGTCCAGCTTATCCTCTCGCTAGAATTTATCCTGCCCTCTGCTACTGCTTCCAATCTCTATCGCTGCCAATATTGCTGCTCGTGTAGTCTCACATGCTATTAACATGTTTACTACTCTTGCAGGCATCATCCCCCATGTTGCATCTACTGCCACCATGGGTGTTGCTGATGCCAATGTTGCCTCTGCAACACTTTTCTTTTGTTCATCATCTGCAAATTTATTCTCAGAAAACAATCCACCATTTGATTTCCTACCAGCAGTGACATACTCATCCAGTATACTAGTAAACAGAATTTGATTCTGCAAGCTAGTATCTGCTCCTCTCTTCTTCACAGCTTCAGGCATCCCTGCTCCAGGGTCTGCAATACCTTTCTCTTCTTCAAATTCTCTCAGCAAATAGTTCAACCATTTCTCCTGTTTTATTTTTACATCTTCAACATGCTGGAAGTTAAACTCCGCATTTTCTTCTTCTTTGTGGGAAATCTTCAGCAATTTCCTCTCATCCTCCCGATGGATTCTGGAGATCCAATCAAGTTCTCTAGCCACTGTATCTTCATCTTTTGTCAGCATGTAATTCTGATTCTTCCTCACTTCAGCAACTTCCAAAACTTTTTCTTCAGGCTGGCTTTGGCCTACCCAACTAGCCAACTCTTCTCTGTCAATGACAGTGATAATTCCCTGCATATGAGACATGGTTGTCTCATCCTCCTTCAGCAACAGTTTTTCTTCTCTCAAGACAATTTCAAAGGATGAATTGTCTTCTGCATCACCTGTACACATAAAGAAACTGTCAGTGTTAAAACCATGAGACCCAATGATCTCAATTGATGACCTAGTCACCAATTCTTCTCCCGAAAATTCTAAGTCTTGTTCAAGGCCCAGAAATTATTCATCATATTTTCCTTCAGCTGTCAGAGTCATCTCTACTACTCCAATCACCATGTCCAAATGATGATCCCTCACTATGTTTCTAGCCAACACAGTTTCCTTCTTATTCACCTCTCTAACAACTTCCAACTGTTGTTCTTCCTCTTTCTCTGCATGATTAACACATGGATCATCAGCAGTAAATTTCCAATGCTTCAATGTCTTCTTTTATTATGACAACACATTAGTATGTTTTCCGGAACTTCCTTCCAAATCTTCTGTCAACACCTCAGCATGCTGATCTGCATCCTTCATGAGACTGTCAGCTAGTCTCACTTTTCTTCCATCATCTGCTCCATGAACTCCATCCATGAAGGTATTCTTGCCAACGCTAAGTTAACATCGTTGCGAGTCCTACAGCTTCTCCAATTCTCTCTAGAAGTCCAACCTCCCTATACAAATCAACAACTTCCATAGGAGTAGATTTAGGTGCCTTACACAACCTTTTATGCCTCTCTTTGATTTCTGACCAATCCTCCTTGTTCGGCGCTCAAATCACATGAGGGTACAGAAATAGGGTAAAACTCAAGGCTACATCAAACTGGAGGCTCGGCCTCGACGCCCGCCCCTACGAGGACGGAGAATATCTCCGGGTCTATCTCGGCAAAAGGTTTTCAGAGGGGCTGAGATGACTTATAATGAACAATGAATACTGATTTTAGGCTAGTAAAGAGATAGGTAAGTTTGATTTTGATTTTGTGGGTTTTCGTTGGAGAAATGGGAAACAACAATTTTGGGTCCGGGGATAAGGTCAGATCTTTGCAGATTTCGAGTTGGGGCGAGGTAGGTGATTGTCTTGATGCTTTTGATTGGATATATGGATGGATTAGAACGACAAGGAGCTGAAGAGGGCAAAGAAGAACTTGGATCCTCTCCAAACAGTTGAAAACATGTAAAACTAAATGAATTCAAAGGCAGAGCACTGTAAACAATGGATTCAACCTCATCTACTTATTCATTTTAGTTTCAGAAGCATATGAAAGGAATGGTATACATTAAACATGAAGAACTTACAATAAACAGAGAGAAAACACCATCAAGAACAGAACACCACAAGAATCCCAACAGGTGCCGCAAAACCTCTGATCTTTCCTTAGCCAAAATATGAAAAAATATGTAAAATGGTGCCAAAAGTTTTCCAAGAGTCCAACCTCTCCAACCTCTGAAAATGATTGAGAAAATACATCATATAGAGCATCCTAACCCCTTCCCATGCCTCTAGGGGTCGAATTCCTCCTTCTAGGAGCAGTTCCAACTAATTCTAAACAAGGAGCTAGAATCTAGGCAGCTAACAACTTGCTTCTAAAAGAGTGGAAACTGATTCATTTACATGATTTTCACTTTTTTGAGAGTGAATATTCTAGAATAGGTAAAAATGAGCCAAAGTTACATGCAAACCATCAATTTACATCATGAAAACCCAAAAATTTCATCCACAAGCAAAACTGGTCCCAACTGGCCGAAATTCTGAGCTGGAAGTTGAAAATTTAGCCAAAAATTTAAGTGGGTAGCGCCCCTGAACTGAGTGGGTAGCGCACCTTTCAACCCGATTTTGAGGCACTTCCCGGCATCCAAATTGAGCTCATGATAGCTCGTTTGAAAGCCCTATATGTTGGCTATCCAACCCAAGTGGAATTTCTCAATTTGGAGCTCATTTTCCCCTCCAAAACTTCATTCTCCCAGAAGTACTTCCTGCTGGTGCAAAAGGTGGCAGCAAGGTGGTTTTCATGGTGTTTTTGAGCTTTTTGACCATCCAGAATCTGATGAAATGCTTTGGAAATGCCTGAGGATGCATAAATTACCATGAAAAATCCAAAAATGTAAAGATTTCCTTCAGCAAGTGTCCCGAAAAAAAGTGAGCATATGGGCGCGCTACCCGCTTAACTGAAAAACCTGTTTTTAGACCAAAATATTTCAAAATGACAAAAAATTTTCCGAATTTGCTCAAATTCGGAGTGAAGAACCTCCATCATGTATCATGCCCAGCCAATGAAACCTCAGCCAAAATCCAGAGTGAATCAGGTCTTTTCCGCCGTTTTAGTGCTCTCCTGGTGCATGCAGTTCCTGTGGTGAAAACACTGTCTCGGTTGTATGTGTCGGTCTCTATCATGGTGTCACAATGTGTATGAAAGTATGCTGATATTGTTATGATGAAAACAAGAGTTTGGTGTATGCTCCAATGTCAGATGTGTCACATATATGTCAAGGTGCTATAAGAAATATCACAATGGGAAAAGGACTGTCACAAGGAATATGAATGGAAAATAGCCACTCTTTGACTACATGGGGATTTGACACATGAATAGGAATGAGTGTAGTGTAGGTCAATAGAAATAGCCCTTGCAACGTTTGACAATGTCAATGGAGGATGTGGACAAGTGAAAATGGGACTATGTCATAACATGAATGATGAATAGTGTGAAAATGACAATGGAAATAACAATGAGAGCAGTGATGTAATGGCAATGAGAGAGCGTGAGGCTGAGGTAAATGAT
The DNA here is from genome assembly GCA_034641835.2 of Pinus albicaulis. Classification (NCBI taxonomy): domain Eukaryota; kingdom Viridiplantae; phylum Streptophyta; class Pinopsida; order Pinales; family Pinaceae; genus Pinus; species Pinus albicaulis. The sequence continues at coordinate 571,763,083 of CM076581.1, forward strand.
GAGCAGGGACACCACTGACAGTAGATGCATGAGCATATATATCAAGAACACAAGCTTGGAAATCCTTCACAAGACTATCAACATGTCTTTCAAAACCCTAAGAAATGAATTTTCAATGAACATAGGTTTCACGTTTCTCCACATCAAACATTTGTTTCTCCACTTTCAAAACACCATAATCATGTCCAAAAATCACTGAGCAATGTTTAAAAACCTACTTGTAAGTTGTTGGAGTCGACTTGAATCAAAACTGGGCGCAAAACACAATTTTTTGGGCTCTGTTGTTTAAGTGGGTAGCACCTGATCAAGTGGGTCGCGCCCCCTAATTGGGTAGCACCCGTTCCATTTTACACTGGCTGTGGCGCTCAAGTGGGTCGCGCCCCTCAAGTGGGTAGCGCCCGCTCAAGTGGGTCGCGCGCACTTTTCTATGAGTAGCTACATAGTGCATTTTGTAGGAAACTTTTGGAGGCCTTCCCGGTGTTCAAATTGGGCGTGTGATAGCTCGTTTGAAAGATATTGGAGTATAATTTCCAACACAAGTGGAATTTTGCAATTTGGATTTCATTTACCCTGTCAAAAATCAAATCTCCCAAAACTTGTCAAAATGAGAAGAATGAGGCTGCCTCAAGGCAGAGCGCTGTTGCAGTCAACTTTTGAAGGTCTTCCTCAACTCCAAATTGAGCTCATGATAGCTCATTGGAAATATCTTTGTGTCTAGTTATCATTTGACTCATCAAGAAAGTCATTTGGCTAAACATTCTAGGAGAAAACGTGATTTTCCCAAGGTCACTTCAGAGGTGCATTCAATTCTCCTGAGGCAACGGTATTTTTGATATTTCTCTAAAACCATGATACCTGTGTAAAAAGTGAAAGAGGTTTTTCTTCCTTGGAATGTTTTGGACAATAACCTCTCTCAGTTTTCCAAAATTCATCTTTGATTGCTCTGAAACAGCTTTTGAGTGAAACCGATCCCGATGTGTGGAACAAGGGATTTTGTCGAAATGAAGCGAAATGAAGGGGATAGGGGGCTTCTAAATTCTTGGGGAAATTTTTGGAAGTAGGGAGGGATGTTAGAAAGTAGGGGAAAGTGGAATCACAGAGATTGAGTGAGGGGAAGGGGTCCAAAAGGGAAAAACACAGGCCTAGCCTAGAAAATTGCCAAGTTGTGGCTAGAAACTAGGGTTTGTGCAAAAATGAGGAATTTGGGGGATCTCAGTGATGGGAAGTGTTTAATAAGGTATATTAAGGATAGGGGAAGGTGTGTGAACATCAGGATACAAGTTTTTTCGATGATTTAACCATCCAAGAGAAATTACCTCCAAAACCCTAGGAGAGGGAAATGGACCTTACCTAGGCACAACTGAAGCATGAACAAGCTGTAAAATGACCCAATGGAACTTGACATGATGATGAAAACCCTCTGAATGATGGCACACTCAGCTGAATGGTGACATGAACCGACATTTGGACAACTTTGACAGGAGTAAAAGCAACCCCTAGACCTAATGCCTAGTGACCAAATTTTGCTTGAAGACTCATTAAAATGACAAAATTTGACCTTGAAACCTTAAAATCACTTTGTAAGAGCATGTTTGATCACTGGAGGAAGGCTGCAAAGACTGACTCTAACACCTCTGTTGGCCCTTCTCTCTCAACTTCAACATTCTGCTGGATATCCTCATTTGACCCTTCAGTATCCATCTCTCCCTGAGGTCTCACTATCTCAGCATTGATCTGAAAATATTTCAGATTCAATGTCTTCTTCTCACCAACAAACTCTGAAGCTTGTTCATATTCCAGTGGTGTACCTACAAACACACACAACTTTTTAGTTTTCAAATCACAAGACCTTTCAGTCTTGACTGCTTCCTCAAGCACTCCTTCTTGAACAGGTCTGCACATGGAATCTTCAGTTTCCATCCTTGCCTCAAGAACTCTGGGTTCTTCTTCCACTGTGGAGTCTGTCATCACTTCACATTTGTCAGACTCAAGAACACAAGCCCTTACATCATCTGGACTTGTCCAATAACTCAGGAATTCCTCAATGACTTCCTCCTCAGCAAGACAAGATTCTTGCTGCCTCAAGTCTTCACTATGTCTCACAAGATCTCCTGCAGGTCTCCACTCTCATCTGTGCTCTGTTCTGCTTCACAAGTAGAAATTTCTTCTTTCAACTCAGCTGCCCTGAGTTCTTCTCTCAACAAGGAAATCTTCTTTTGCCTCAACCTCATCTGTAATGGTTGCCATTTCACATTCTTCCTCATGAGCCAACCAACTCTCTGGCTTTCTTCAATCCTCAGTTTCAATCTATTGAACTCTTCCCTGATCTCAACTAATTCTTTCTGCCATTATTCATCTGTGGATTTCTTATTCATGCCATTTTCTTTGGCATCTTCTTTCCTTCTTCTGTTGTGGCCTCTCTCAGAACCTCTGCAATCTCTGCAGTCTCTGCTATGGCTCTCAGTAGCCATTTTATTCTCTAGGAGTTCTTCACTCACAAGCTGCACTAAGCCTCTGCAACAACAAGATCTCTTGTTGCAACTTACCTCACCAAGCTTCTCTCCCGAGCTCCGGCTTTTGGAAAGTACTGGTCCCCTCTCTCGGGAACCTTCTGAGCACTGTCTTCTGCTCTCTAGGCTTCACTCTGCAACTTTCTCAAGAACACCTTTATTCTTCCCTCATCCAACCTCAGTTGGGAATCTTCGAAGTTCTGCCACACTCTTTCTGCACTCAGAATCCCTTGTTCGACTCTTCTTTCACTGCTCTCAAAGCTGTGATCTACTTCTGCTAAGATGTCTTCAATTGTCTGCACTCTGACTTCTGCAAAAAATCCTCCAACCAGAGTTAAAAACTGCTCATCTTCTCTTGAGAACACTACAAATGTCCTCTTTATCCATCCTTCAGTTGAATACCAGGCTCACTACCTTCACTATCAAACAATGTCTTCAATTTTCAGCAACCATAATTCTGCAACTACAATTTCAAATCAGATTAAATTTAATTACCTGCAAGATCATGATCCTGTCCTCGACTCATCCTGCAAATCCTGTTCACTATGATTCTGTGTATCCTTACTGTGTGATCTTCCTTCTTCAAATCTGTAGTCTTCAAAACTCTTGTCCTCCAATTGGACTCTGCAATTCTGCAATCACCTTCTGTAGGCTGCAATCTCATCAGTTTCCACAAGTCTGGTTTCCTTGCATTCACCAAACTTGGACTTTTCAAAAAGAGCTATTCCTGAAGCTCTGATACCACTTGATAGTGGGGTCATCCACAGTCCTATTTTAGCTCAACTCTTTAACAAATCTGTGTGTACAAATGCATTCAAATTTTCATGCCCAATCAACTCACAATCGGGGAAACTCAACATGTTCTTGATATAAATCAACCATATCATATAACCCTCGGTAGGTACATATATTAACCCACGTTCCTACATCACATATTTCATATTTCACCAACTTCACATATACAACCATATATGTTCTCTATATCAATACATATATTACAGTGCTCTTCAATTGTTGGAAACATTACAACGAAGTCCAACACTAATCAAGCATACTTTTATTAACTCGCAACCTTAATACATCTTTGATTCGGGCCCACACATACAACGCATTTGCCAACGTGGAGTCAACACACAACCCAATTCATACGTTCGTTAAATCCACGCGCCCATTCAATGGTTGTTATCGCGTCGCATCGCTTCATTTGATCAGACGGATATTGCACGGGCTAACTGCACGAACGATAATGCGCGATGGTGCGCAATGAGAGTGGTTTTGCAGATTCGTTCAGGGACACGTGTCAACTGCTCTATGGAATTGCTCCCAATCTCTTGAATACCGCCCACTGTGTAAAGGTGGTGCGATGAAAACCACCAGTTCACTCCAACCCGCCGTTACTGTTCATTCGGTCACGGTTCCGCTCTTCCTCGACGCGCCAGGTTCCATTCAACTCACTTCCGTGTACAACATCGATTCGTGGTTCCAATACACTCAACGATACTATTCAACTGTTATCCTTATAATAAATCTCCATTGTAGTTAAATCTCATTCATAGCAATCAGACTCTGCCATCGATCATCCACTTAACAAACCAAGCTTGTTCCTTCACTCAGTCACTCATTCACAGAGAGCATGGTTCATTCGTCTTCCGAGGGAAACAGGAAATTCGCACAAAACAAGTTTCTTCACTACGGAATTGCCCACAATCACTCCTTGACTCACAGTCTATTTTCACGGTTCTTAACACGGTTTTTTATCTCTCAGACTTCCCTATCCTTGCTTGTTGGACTCGGCTCAATTACACAAAATCATTCCTCAAGAAATCATGTGTTCATGCAAGATTTAATTCAACAAATTCACAATAATACTGAATGAATTCTTCATATGATTCGACCAAGAAGACATAAAGTCACACATGTAACTCATAAAAAATTCCTCATAAACAGATATATATCTACATACAGGCGATCAATCTCAAAAGAAAATTCTTAAAATTTCATGGCAGGCCAGATATTCAATTGAGTGGCCATTATCCTCCTACTTTGTTGCTGAAGAAGTTCTCTACCTCTCTCCCTCTCTCCCTATCTAAAATCTTCAGGATTACATTTATACCACAAGGATGACCTGAATCGATTCAGGTCTCCAAACAGTTCAGCAACTCTTAGCATTCCCAATTCCTAAAATCAGACTCAACAACTGAACTAATCCTAAATTGACTCTTCGTATTCCTATATTAACCAATTTCTCATGTTCTCAAAATGACTTGAAAATAATTACAATTCCCTACCAAATTTATTTAATATTTACAAGAAATTTAAAGAACATGGGACCCCCTATGTCTACTTATGTATAAAGTAACTTTTGAGCCTAATGCCCCTGCATCAGTTTTCATCTTCAACAAGCAATGCTAGGGTTTCATTACTCAAGGTTATTATATTTAACAATGCAAGAGTTTACACCTACGGTTTGGCACTAAGGGTTTTCTCATTGAAAATGCACGTAAGGTTTTGCACTTAGGTTCTTCTTGTAGAAAATGCACCTAGGGATTTACACCTATGGTTTTGAAATTAGGGCTCTGAACTTGTAGCTATTGTTTTTCCATCATGTTGACATGCCTTGGACAATGTTAGTGCTTCTTATATATGCCTTATTACATTTTATTGATAGGGAAGCTTTCATGAAATGGTTTCTCCAAGTGTTGTTCATCTATTAGGGTAAGGGCATAATGAATTTGTACGATTTCATGCACTTATTATATTCATTTAGGGATTCATTCATGCATTCATTGTTTAGGTCATGTTAGGGTTTCATCAATGCATATTAGGGCTTGATTTAACAAGATATTTACAATGCACCAAGGGTTTTCTCCTTCAACAAGAAATGCTAGGGTTTCATTACCCAATGTTATCATTTTTAACAATTCAAAGGTTTCCAACTACAGTTTTGAACTAAGGTTTTCTCCTTGTTAGTGCACCTAGGGTTTTTCACTTTGGGTTTTCTCATAGATAATGCACCCAAGGGTTTACATCTATGGTTTTTAACTTGTAGGTAGTGTTTTTCCACCATATTGGCATACTTTAGACAACGATAATGCTTATTTATATATTTAATCACATTATATTTCTAGGGAAACTTTCATGCTAGGGTTTCTACACATGTTTCTTAGGATTTCATGCACTTATCATATTCATTTATGGCTTCATTCATGCATTCATTGCTTAGGTCATCTTAGGGTTTATCAATGCATATGAAGGATTCCTTTAAGAAGAGATTTTCAATGCACCTAGGGTTTTCATCATCAGTAAGAAATTTTAGGGTTTGATTACCCAAGGTTATCATATTTAACAATGCAAGGTCTTCCACGTATGTTTTTTCACAAAGGTTTTTCTCCTTGTCAATGCATCTAGGGCTTTACACTAAGGGTTTTATCGTAGGCAATGTTCCTAGGAGTTTACATCTATGGTTTTGCGCTTAGGGTTATGAACTTGTAGATAGTGTTTCTCCATCATATTTACATGCCTTGTAAAATGATAGAGCTTGTTATATATGCTTTATCACATTTTGTTGTGAGGGTATATTCCATGCTAAGGTTTCTCCACATGTTTTTTTCATTCATTAGGGTAAGGAAATAGTAAATTCTTAGGATTTAATGCTCTTATCATATTCATTTAGGGCTTCATATATTCATTCATTTCTTAGGTAATATTAGGGGTTTCATCAATGCATATTAGTTCTTGATTTAACAAGGGATTCTCAATTCACCTACAGTTTTTATCTTCAACAAGCAATGCTATATTTCATTAACCAAGATTATCATCTTTAACAATGCAAGGGTTTCCACTTAGGGCTTTTCACTTAGGGTTTTCTCCTAGACTGTACCTAGGGTTTATAAATGGAGTTCCAATGATGAAATATGAAAAACAAGTTATAGGAACATTGATTCATTCATTATCCATGAGTAACATATGAAAAAATTATACAAGTCTCTTATTTATACAAGTATAAGGAGCTAGAATTCTTAAAGAATAAGCTCTTATCATAAAAAATTATGTGAGATACCATTGGTTACAATTGAACTAAGAGAGCTTAAATATCAATCATTATTATTTAATTGGTCCTTTACATATGGCGATATACAAAATGAAATTGTGATATATTTCATTTTTCCATTTGATAGATTCAACTTCATTTAAGGGAGAAAATTGTATAAATAACTAAAAAAACCATTTAGTTATATCCATTATCAACATCTTCAGCCATGAGATTAATAAATAAGGCCATGATTGATCAAGTGAATTGAATTGAAGCACATTCTAACATACATGACAACAACAAAAATTAAGCGTGAAAATAGGTGAAGATAATATGAACAATCTAGAAATCAATGAAGTTAATATGATAATCTTGCAAAATTATAATATGCACTCAAGGATAAATAATAAAATGTAACCAATAATAAATTGTATCCAACAATGAAAATTTTAAACTTTTTAAGGCATATAATTTAAGGAGAGACTGTAATTTTCCCGAGGTTTTTCAACATGGTGCTTGGGTGCACAAGTTTGCACGTCAACAAACTTTACATTTTATTTTCGCTTATTATGATGGAAAATAATGGGAAAAAATTAGTTGTTATTCCTAATTCCTATCACCCTGTTTCGGGGATTTAACACCCTAGAGGTTGGTTGGGATTCAACCTCCACAGAGCAGGGGCGTACTACTTAACAGAGACTCACACGATCATGCACAGTCATGAAAACGAAATAGAGCAGAACGAGAGGTTTACCCGTTGGTCCTACGTTTGAAGTAGATCCACGTGGAGTTCAAACTCCCTGCAACCGTCCTTCCTCTTTCACCTGAAATACAAGAAGAAACCAGCACAAAGGACAAGTTGTACAGTATATTTCTACTCTATATGTTAGCGAGATTCATATAAAACATTAAATAAATCATCATAAACGCTTGTATAACAAATATTCTTCACACATTAAAGCATACACTAACACGTTTACTTCGGGAACAGCATGATACTTCTGTATTATAAAAATAGTACGTACAAAGGTAAGTGGAGAGATCACCTGATCCTTCCAAGGCCTTCGCAGACCGTCGTCCGGATCCGTCCAGCCCTTGCCTCGCTAAGACTCCTTCCAAATGAGTGCATACGAGATAACATATAAAGGGATGTGTATCTCAAGGAAACAAGGGTTTCCCGAAATGAACTGGGAAAGTGCAGGAGGCACGGGGAATCAGACTTGGATAGGGAACCAACAGAGTATAATAATAATAATTCTCTCTCTCCCTTAGGCCATACATATGAGGTCCTTTTATAGTCCCTCCAAGTAGTTTCAGCAGTTGGAAACAGTTGGCCACGGGCTGGGGTGGTTGAACTACCTGAGTAACCATCAACCCAGCGCGAAATTAGGGATTTTTATATATATTTTAATCATTAAAATGGCATACGCGGAAAAGTCTAGCTGTACTCGCGTATACACGCGGAAAAACACGGGCATAGTCGCGTATGAAGGATTTTCCACTGTTTTTAAGTGAATTTGTCCAAGTCTGTAGGAATGGGTGCCCATAAAGCCATGTAGCAATCATGAATCATGTCAAGGTGAGAAATGATGCTATAACACACCCTCCGATTACAATGATTGTCATTGTGGTGGTAACTTCTGATTGCATACAAGGGGAATCTCTCATGAGCACAATCGTAAGGAATATTTGATGCAAAATGGCAACCACATCAAGTGACACTGCATGATTACATTATTAAAATGCATGATATCAACATTCGTTAGCATCTAGTATCCAATTACTTTCATTTCTCCCACGTTCAAATTGATCCACTCTCCAAACACAACTATAGCCACTCTGAATTGTGATTAATGATGGGAGGTGCAAGAATTCACATAGAACCTACCGAATAATTTCTACACGAATATCAACACATTAGACAATTGTTCGAACAAACCGACTTGATGGATTATATTCACATATTGCAGGGGTATGACTAGGGGATAGCTCCAAAATTTTCCATGCATTTTAGGGAAGCCAAATATGAGGTATAAGGGACAGTGGTGTATGAAATAGAAGAAGAAATTATAGAAGCGACAAGGTTACACCAGATGGGAGAACAATGGTATGCCCCCTAGAAACCCCAACCTAATGTTTTGTGGCAATTCCTTGAGGCAACTGAACGGTTGGAGATGAAAATAATAGGATTTTAGATGAAGAAATTAACAAGTCCATGGGATAATGTTGCATTCCTTGTCCAAATATTTTTCATGTGTCAAGGGAGGCATGTAGTTGTTTATCAATATAAAATCTGGTTGTTAGAACCCTTGTGTCATAGCAGGTTGGTTAACATGCCTTTTTGTCTTGAAAAAACCCTAGAGGATATTCCACGATTGATACATAAATATAGCAACCATTGGAAACCCTATCCCACCATTTCCTCATTAAAATTTTAGTGGTTAGTGCACTGCAAAAATAAAGGGATAACTTGGGATGACATAGTTGGAAGACCATTGCATGCAAATGATGATACCACGCTAGAGGATGTGCTAAAAAATGAAACTCTACCTGATGACCTCACAGCTGTAGCTATGCCTCATGACCTCACAGCTGCATCTCTGCCCCATGATCTTGTAACTACAACTCTGCCCCATGACCTCGCAACTGCAATAATTCTCACATAAGCTTGCCATATTGAAAATGAGCTACCCAGTGTTGAAATTATGAAGGTTACTAAGGATTCCACTGCTAATTCGCCACATAAAGGAGATGAACAAGATTATGATAATGATGTAGAAATATTTTGAGTAAAATTACCACCAGAATATTGAGAGGATACAGGAAGCGCCAGACAATGGTTCCAATAGCCAAGAAGAGGAGGAAAAAGCGACCCCATGTTGTTGCATTTCTTGAAACCCTCCCCATTGTTATAGATAAAAAAAATCATCTTTACCCTAATTATAAACAATATCATCTACATGATGTATTTATGGAACAAGGAGCCATGGATCAAGGATTCATTGAACAAGGATCCAACCAACTTGCTAACACAGATGAACTAGTTGAGGAGTTTTCCCCTACTGATACATAAGAACTACTACAAAAATTATTTGAGGTTGATGAGTATATACAAGAAGTAGGCCCACTCTACCAAGGAGAGGAAATCACCTCAATTTCACATATATATGGGAGTGATGAGGAGGAAAAAGAAACCACATCAAAATTGAAAAAGAAGAAATAAACTGCACCATAATTTAAAAGGAAGAGTGTTAAAACATTAAGTACCCTTTCATATCTTCCTTCGTATATTTCATTGTTAAGGAAGATAGGGTTCTCTAGATGAAAAATATAGAACTTAAAAACACAACTAAAATCCTAACATAATAGCTTAGAGAAAAAGAACCTTTTGAAAAATTAAATTGCTTGGCCCAACTTGCAGACTCCCTAGCCATGGGTGTCATAGATATACGTTCTCCTAGGGTCTAATAAAATATACCCCTTGGCAAAAAACATACCAATGAAATTTTTGTGAATACAAAGAATTAGGAATGAAGAATAGCTCAAATATCTACTTGTACAACGGGAAGGATGGTAAAGGAAAAGGATATTAAGGTGGACATCCCATATCCATTGCTAAAGGAATCAAAGGATAAATTGGCCCAGTTGATGGCCTAGTATGAGAAACAAGGAAAGAAACTAACCAAAGACACAACCATGCAAAAAAAGGACCAAGAAACAAATATAACTCATAAGTCTACTTTTAGAGTGAATGATGGTAGAGGAAAATGTTATTCAGGTGAAAATATGAAATCCTTTGATCAAGGAATTAGAGGATGAATTTTTCTATTTGATGGAATCATCTGAGGAAGAAGGAAATAAAATTACCAAATACATTTTTGTGCAAACAAAGGATTGGGAATGAGAAAAAAAGATGGTAGAGGAAAATGTTCTTAAGGTGGAAACACCAAATCCTTTGATGACAGCAAAAGAGGATAAATTAACCCTATGGATACCATCTTATAAGGAAAATGTTAGACCTTTTCAAAAAAAAGAAAAGATAATTTGTGAACTTTGTGAGAAATGGGAAGAATATATATATATATATATATATATATATATATATATATATATATTAAAGGAGAGTATAAAAACATGGTGGTTGAGTTGCAAAGGAAGGTGACCAGGATGGAGTATGAGAAGAAAAAACTCCTAAAATTAATTACAACATGTACTTGATGGAAAGATTTATGATGTTTAAAAAGAATTATATCATCACCAATAAACCTTTCCATATTGATACCATATATGGATTCATAGAAGGATATATGAATTGTATGAATCTAGAAAAATACTTGCTCTCTGAACTATAATAACACAATTTTACATTTCCTTTTAAAACAATATGGAATCCCATCCCTTATGTAGGGTATGTACAATTGATAGCCTTTGTATCTTATTTGAGAAATCATTCTAGTTGGGGGGGAAATCTTAAAATTAATACAAAAAAATTCAAGACAAATCATTGGGCTATAGGAGAATTTGGAATACCTCAAAAGGATCATACAAGAGTAGCAAGAGTGGGCCAATTTGCATTAGAAAGAAAAAATTATTGCCAAGAGTAGGAAGAAAGAAGTTAAATATTTCACATACCATATTAAAATATTGCAGACTGCCAGAGAAGAAGGATGTAAAGCAAGGTGGGATGCCTCAGGAAAACAATCCTGAATTAGAGATCCATTTCACCACAGTAACTTAAAGATAGCCTTAACAAGGGTTTCTAACTATATTTACTGCATGCAAGAGTGTGGGAATAAATGGATCAGTCTTAATTTTCATTATCAAATGACTTGGCTGCCAGTAAGGGTATATCAAAATTCCTATAGGTTTAAGAAAAACAAGATTTTGATTGTTGGAAGGAAATTCGAGAAAGAGCAAGGTATCTTTGTCTTCACAAAGTAGGACATAGTGATTATAGTATGCAAAATATTCATGAACATCTCCCATCAAGCTTACATTCACAGTGACCAATGTGTTCCTCCTCACATTTAATCCCTCAATGTTGCTGACATTATCCCCCTCATCATTTCCCACATTCATTGGCTAACCGTTGTTGACACTCATTGCCATTGTTGTGAAAACTCATATTAAAAAAATGGAAAATATGTGTTGTTGTGATATATATATATATATATATATATATATATATATATATATATATATATATTCTAAATAAGACTATTTTATATTAATGTAACATAATGTACATGGAGGCACAGGCCTTTGCAGATCTAGCCTAATTCAAAGGCATAATTCGCAAAAAATAGAAAAAATGGGACTGCTCGCGTAGGGGAAACCAATCCAATAAGAGTTTGTTTCACTGCCTTGTGAGAGGAAACTAGCGTTGTACAAATAAAATTGATAATTGTTTTCATATTGTGCCATACATTGATACTAGAACTTAAAAAAACCTTATGACCAAGGACCTTGAGACCAAAAACGATAAAACAGAAATAACCTGAGAGCCTAGGTGTCATGAGGAGTAGGATGAGTCTCTTCTACAATGAGACACTTGTAATCGTTGGTGTCATTGGTTTGCATGTCCTGGGTGGCGTCTGCTACATGCTGGGGCTCCTTGGTCTTGCTAGCTTTTCCCAGAGTTTGTTTGCCATGCTTCCAAACATCCTTGCTACTACCAGAACTACTGTTGCTGTTGAAGCGCTTACTGTGGCATCCAAAACTAGGGTCACCCTCAACGTCTGCAAAGGAGGTGTCACAACGGGATAGTTTCTGCATTTTGGGCTGGAGGAAGCGAGTAACCTCGGTGGATTCCTCCTTGAAGGATACGGTAATGGTTGCTATGACACGAGGGTGGTCCATGGAGCAGTGGAAGTGGAATTGAGCTGAGTGGGTGGACGACGGAGAGGCTATGGAGTCCAGACGGGGTAGAAGCGGAGGATTGGTCGTGGCATAAGAGGGTTGAGCAGAAGAATGGGACTGACCAGCAAAGCGTCCACGCCCACTACGGGTAGTAGGATAACGGCCATGGAAGTGCTCCAGGGAGGAAGGCGAGGTGTCAGAATGGGATGAGGGAGACGAGTTAGCAGTTCGCCCTCTGCTGCTACCATGCCTACAATGCATGCAGTGCTGGAGATGAGGCATGGTGGCACAATGAGGGTGGTGGGTGCTCTGAGCCGAAGAAGAAGCAGGGTAGTGGCACCACAGGGTCGAAGGCACAGTCTTGGGGGGGAAGCAATTCGCAGGGGAGAAATTAAATTGACAAAGGATGCTCTACGAAAAGAGGTGGCCATGGAGAAACTATATACAGTAGAGAAGGCTACAACATCTCCCTATTGGCATGCGAGAGCTCATCTCGACAACTCCATGGGGAAAGTAGCTTCCTAGAGGTTGAGGCAAGGGAGGCAAGCAACCAAATAGATGAGAAGCATAACCAGGCATAGGAGGAAGACGATTTTGGGCCTCCATTTTGAAGGGATGGCAGCAACCTCGAATTCTGCACAGAATTTAATGGTAAGTGTGAGAGTGGTTAGATAAATTTATTGCTCGCTGTTGGGGCCTATGGGTGGCCATGTGGCTATGCCACTTGCCAACCCAAAAGCCCGCCTCCATGGTACTAGCATTAAACACCCGCATCTAGGATTGTTGTGTATTTGTACACCAGGTTGGTGCATTCCTGAATAAGAGTGCTATCATTAAGAATAGTGAGGGGTCCAACACTTAGGATTTGAGGACTATCCACTCCATCGTTAGCCAAAAGGTTTGCCACCTTGTTGCCAGATCTTTTGACATGTTTGAAGGAGATGGCTCTGTGGTGCTTCAGCCATTTTTCTATGAGATCCAATCTTGCTTCAAGCCTCCAAATATCAGCTACTTTGGAAGCAGGAGCTCCCATGAGAAGTTGATTGGCCGCATTGATGAGGATTTGTTAATCACCTTCTATCTCAATAGGGAAGAAGTTGTGTTGTTGAGCCAGACACAAACCTTGCCACAAAGCTTCTAGTTCTACAGAGTTGTTGGAATCCAACCCTATGGATTCGAAGAATATTAACAAGGGCATGCCTTTGTGGTCCCTAAATATTCCTCCATACCCTGCTTCTCCTGGATTTCCCTTCAAAGCACCGTCAAATTTCATCTTCAGAAATCAAACCGAAGGGGGAGTCCAGTTCCTTAGAGATTCCGGATGTGTTGTGGGTGGGCATTCATTGAGTGGACATGGAGGTAGCGAGAGTTGCCAGTTCTCCCAGATAGACCTTTCCAAGTTTTGAGTGGGAAGATATTCCTTCTGCCATTGATGGATAGCCAAAGTTTCTTGGATGTTGCAACAAAGGTTGTTCCATATTATGTCCAAAGGAGTGCATTGGTTCTTGAATATTTGTTTGTTCCTTTCTTTCCAGATTTTCCACAGTGTGAGTCCCGGAAGTAGCTTCCACAGAGAGTTTAACAAGTTACTATTGTAACGAGCTGGAGGCCAGTTGAGAATTGTGTTGATTATGTACCTTGGTATTCTGCCCTCTTTTTTGCATCTGAAGCTAATTTTTTCCCAGAGGAGATTTGCTAGTGAGCAGGTGTCCATAAGATTATGAATAGTCTCATTGTGGTTCGTGCAGTTGGGGCACCTTGAAGGCCCTATGAAGCCCCTTTTGATGAGGTTGTCCCAAGTGAGGATTATTTTGTGACAGAGGAGCCATACGAACGTAGAGATTTTGGGCCATATGCTTGGAGACCATAGACTTTCCCAAATGGGGTCTATTGGTTCTTGGCCTTGTGTCAAGAGTATGTAGGCTTCTTTGGTGGTGAACTTGCCCCGAGGCATGTATCCCCATTGGAGCATATCTTTTTCCTCTGAGTATCTAATATTATTGCTAGTGAGCTCTATGTCTCTATCCTTGTGTGTGTTCTCTTGCCTTCGGCCTAAGAAGTAGGCTGCCTGTTTCCACTACCGATACCCCTGGGTTGGTATTGTGGTCCAATAGTGCTTGACATTTCCATCTAGACTATTGATCACGTCTGGTTGTAGTTGAGGTTTGAATATGTTGACTAGTTTGTGTTGTTGTTGCCACGAGTCAACCCAAAAGTGGGCCATACTTTCATCTCAGATTTCCCAGCAGCTGTGCTCATGTATCATGAATCTGTGTTGTTTAGCTACAATCCAGATCAGGGACCCAACTTCCACCATTGTCAGTCGAATGAGATCTTCAGGTCGTCTACTATTAGCATATTTGGCCGTCCAGAGTAATGCCCATGGCGTATTTGGTGTTGACATCCATTTCCACCAGATTCTGGGACCCATGACTGCATTACTGTGGTACGGATCAAGAAGACCAAGACCGCCAGCCTTCTTCAGCTTGCAAACCGTTGTCCATTTGACCAGTGCCCATTTTCTATTTTGCCCTGAGGATCCCCAAAGAAAGTTGCATTGTAAGGCTTTGATCTGCTTGAGAACCCATTTTTGGGCTGCAAGAACAGAGAATAAATAGAGGGGCATTGATTGCAGAACGAATTTGATGAGAGTGAGGCGACTAGCCAGATTTAGGGAGCGGAAGGTCTAAGAGGAGAGTCGAGCTTCAAGATTTTCAAGAAGTGAATGCAAAGAAGAGTGTTTGATGGTAGAGTCAATCAGAGGAGCCCCAAGGTACTTGGAAAATAGATGAGCTATGACAAAACGAAGGATCCTGGCAATAGTGTATTGGGTATTGATCGGGGTATTGAAAAAGATGATCTGAGATTTGGTAGCGTTGACAAAGGTGCCTGAGGCGTCTGAGAAGGTATCAAGAATGGATTTGGAGGTGAGATCTTCTTGGACTAAAGGGTGCATGAAGAGCATGTTATCATCAAAAAACTGTTGATATATATTATTATCCAATAATATATCATCATTAGAAATTAGTAGTGATCAAATACTGTTGAATTTATGTTTTACATGTTTTTTTATATTTCTGCTGCAAATTTTGCTACATTTCCATTTCTTTTCTTCCAATTTAGATATTATATTCATGATTAGACACCAATGTATGGAAGCATAAAACAAGTATGGAACAACCACGTGAAAGGTATCTTCCATTACATACTAAAAAATCAATGTATTGCAAGAATGAATGTAAATGAATAGAGTTGTTCGCCGAACTTAATTCAAAATTGGTACAAATTTTCCAAATCAACAAAGATAAGCTCAACATTATCAAACACACATTATCATATTCAAAACAAATATAATACATTTAATACACTAATAAATATTAAAATAAAATTGAAAAGTAATATATCACAACAAACGTAGAAAATCATGCATTATTGGAGCGAGGGTGACATTGATTGTTGAGTTGTTCAAAATCAAATGGTTGATCTTCATCTGTAGTGATATTAAAATCAATTTACAAACTTGCATTATGTTTGTTTGATTTTATTTTTTTGGGGGGCTTAGGAAACTCTTCTTCCTCTTCAAAGATGACTCAAAAGCACCAACCCACATGTGAATTCATAACCATAATATGAAGATTGTTGGAAACATCCAAAAAAAATTTAACCAAGGAAATCATCTATTCAATCTTCATCAAAATAGTGGGAGGACTGTTTCAAATCAAGTCTAATTAGTCAAATAAATCCTCTTTGGCTAGCTCAAGTCCTTCAATACTTACATCAACATTGTGATTATCCATGCCAACTAGGTTTGCATATTCACCAAGATGCGATGCCTCTATATTTATCTTAGGATGGTCATTATGTGAATCACTTGTATCCGATGCCTCTATATTTATCTCAGGATGGTCATTATGTGAATCACTTGTGATTTGATGATTTACTAATTGGTTTGAGGCCATTGAACGAGAAAAAAACCAACCCACCTTTATGGCATGCTTGCAAATGATGCCTCGAATAAACCATGGAAATTTGAAAGTTATGAAATTTGTGCGATGACAAGTGACAAGATATTTCTTATGAGCTTGATATTTAATCCTCACCCAAAAAGAATGAGACATTTTATCATGAGGGCTGCAATAACTATCTATATTTTTTTTTCTTTTTCCATGGACATTTCAAATTGTTTCTCTTTCTTGTAATTATTCAAATATCCTCCCCTTTTTATAATTTCCTTAAACCGATAACAGGGTTCAACATTTGTTAGAAGAATATATATTAACCAATCCATCCTACAAGCACATTTCTTTCTTCTATCAGATAGAATTTTTTTCTTTAGGTAATAGTGATATGACTCCACAACATTGTTTGTCTCTTTATTTGTATGGGATAAATTTCAAAAACCTTATACCCGTATGAAAAATAAAAAGAGAAATGTATGAAAGAGAATGTGAACTTACAAATCTTGTCACTCGAAACCCAATTATTGTGGAAATAGTCTAAAAACTTCTCCCCATTAGATAATTTGTTGAATAATGCATTAACTAAATTTCTTGCTTCATCTCTCAAACAATCTCTCATAATACAACCCAAATCCCCAAATTTCTCTTTTGGTATATATGGACTACTGGCCAATCGATTGAATTTTCTTAGGAATGCTTGATGTACGTGCCAAACACAAAAGATAACAGTGCACCTTATGATTCTCTTTCCACATTAAATTCATTTCAAGTACACTAATTTTAGAATAAATATAAGTTGTATTGTAAAATAAGAAGATTGAAGTTACCTTAAAACACTGATTTCAGCCAATGCATCATCAACCATGAAGGTATTAAATTTACAAGTATGATCAACTTGATGATACTTATGCATGAGGTGCACCAAAAATAGTGAAATTTCAAGTGATGTATTATGTGATGCCAACACCCATGCAACTGGAACCCCACTTTGTTGTTCACCAAACACCACGAGTGTGTACAAATGATAATATCAACTTCAAAAAACATATGAGGTTAACTTTATCTCATTAATCATTATTGATCACTACAAATCAAATTATTATATTAGATCAATCATTATTAATACACTCACCCCATATTTATTTGCATTGAATGTTGAATCCATGATTATTATGCTATTATTTGATAGCTTGAGCATGGTCTCCAACATCCATTTCATTTGAATTACAACTATAAAAGGGATATGTCCACCATTTCGATTTTGTTAAAAGAAAGACGCATCATGGTGTTTTTAATACCAAAGGTTCACACTCATTTCATCCTTCTTATGTAACTAATAATTTCCTTTCTTTAGATGATTATATATGTTAATAACATGTTTCCCGCCAAAAAATAAATCGCTATCCCGAGTTATGGCATCAATATCAACATATTTATTAACATACATTTTACAAACCAGGTCAATCAACACTTCCAAGAAGAAACAATTCTCTACATAGGAAACCATGTCCCTTGATAACATTCGTCGATGTAGGGACCTTGCATCACCCAAAGTTTTATGGTTTCTATGACAAGACCATCCTTGGATATCTTCATGTTGATACATGCTATATGATATTATCATTATGTCAGGGATTTGAAACATAAAGTTTAAGTATCTTCACTTCATTTCATTTTTTCCTCTTCTATCCTTGAGGCCATATGAACAAGCATAGCTACATAAAAATGTTTGAAAGGTCAATACATATGAAAAATGATCGAGAATTGTTAATACCAACATATATACAATGCATCTCTAAAATAATTACACTTCATATTGTAGGGAAGAAGTAGACCTTGAGCCTAAGTCTAGCTATTGTTTTTTTACTCGAGAGAAAGAACATGGAGCATATAGGTTCATTTCTTCTCCTCTCATAAATTCTAGAATTCTATGTGTACGTATTTTTGTAATTTGATAAATTTCCATGTTATTTCCATATACTTTATACCAATCTAAATACTTTCCAGAAAATATGATCTTTTCTTTATGGTCCTGCACCAGAAGGGCGATGATGTTTTCCCATTTGACTTGATTTACCTTTTTTTAACCCAAGTAATTTTTGCAACGGTGACCTAGTAAGTTCCTACAATTGTGACCCAGAAAGTTTCTACAACACTCAACCAACAAGTTGTCACAACTGTGAGCTAGAGAGATGCTGCAAAATTGAACCAACGAGTTTCCAAAATGGTCAACCAGAGAGTTGCCACAACGCTCAACCACCAATTTGCTACAAAAATGAACCAGTGACCATAATGGTCAACCAACGAGTTTCCTCAATGCTCAACCAACAATTTTCTACAAAAATGAACCAACGAGTTGTTGCAATAGTAAACCAACGAGTTGCTGAAACGATAAAATTGTTTGTTGCTACAAAAGTGAACCAATGCATTTTTTGAAATCAATTTTGGTGCTCCCCTCTTTCTGCTAGGGAACTGGACAAAAGCACATTATAGTCTACATAAATTAGAAAATCAACCCACAGTGAAATTTCCTTTCTAGAACAATAATATGTGCTTTCATTTCACATAGAATTGAGTGCCTAAGTTAAAAAAGAAACCCATCATCAAAATTTAATTTCTAGAATCGTTAGATGTGTTTTCATCAAAAATATTAAACAATTCATGTATATTTTGAAAAAAAATGTTTCTTGATGGATATGTAACTTAGAAAAAATTGTAGTTCATGCATAAGACTGGACTTATGAATTCTAGAGTAAATTCTGATATAGAACAAGGCCAGTAATATAATTGTTAGAAAAAAACACATTGGATGATTATATTTGTAACACAATTGATAGCATGATCAACCCTTGTATTTCTTTATGGTTCAATATTTAATTTTAGACAAATCACTCCAACAGAAATATTATTAGACAAAAGGTATAATGAAAGTAACAACAACAAAAATATTACTAAAAAGGAAGGTGAATAGAAGCTCATTCTACATTTTAGTATGAGGGTGATCTGTGATTTAATCACTGCTCAAATTAGGGTTGAAATGTATTTTTTAAATTTTAATGTTGTTATTATTCCTTTTTTTATGAAGTGTATAAATTGAGGAAAAATTTCCCTCAAAGGATTTAATTCCTCTCGGTAGATCCAATAATACTTCTCAATAGAGGATAGATCCAATAATAGATTCAACATTCACTTTTTTGGAGTGTAAAACTTATGAAGAAGTCTGCACCTTTCATCCCTCTTAGAAGGATTTAGGCTAGTTTCTTTAAATGATCTGGTTAATATGATGGTTTTATTATATGGTTTGGTTAACTGAAACAACGTTCCATGATCATTGATAAAAAAATATTCATATGAGAAAATAAAGTTAAAATTCTACCCATAGATTATTATATAGGAAAACCAAGTTTATATAATGGTTGGTATATATTCCAAGATTACGTAAGTGTTGGCTATATTGATTTTATTAAGAAATATGTTTATATGGAATCACAGATTTACGACAATAATTGTTGGATAAATTGATTTTATTGAATTAAATGATCTTTTTGAGTGCATTTATTAAACTTAATGGTGTACCAATATCCACCAATTCCTAAAGGAAATAAATTACCATAGTTAACTGAACCTAGTGATATTGTAGAAATAGAACTAATAAAGTGTGACAACTGCATTTATGGCTAACTAGTGGTTAACTAGTTAAAACATGACTTTTAAATATTGTTTTTTAAAAAAAATACCAAGACAATTGTTATGTTGATGGAAAAAATTATTTTCCATCTTTTTATATGAAATAATAAAATTAGTTAAGAAAAGTAAAAGTAAAAAGGGCTGATGGTAATGTTATTTCAAGAACTGAAAAGTGTTTGGAAAATTGGAGCAGTTACCTTCTCCTCTGGGGATAAGATATTCATCCCAGTGAGGAGTGGGGGTTCTGTTCATGGAATAAGGAAGGGTGGAGATTTTCCTGAGATGGTAGAAACCAGTGGAAAAAGTCTCAGTATTCCTGAAGTTTTCTGGCTTGACTGGACGTGAGGTCTTGAGGTCATAGTAGAGCAAGTCTACTACCAACTTGAGCTTTTCAGTGGAAGCACGGGGGAAGAGATGGACGTCATTTCTGCTCTTAAGGTTGGGAGGAGCATCACTAACATAACATATTGTGAAAATAAGTATTTATTTTTATTTATTCCATATTGAGAAGTAAACTAGAATCCAGATACTGTATTTAGAATGGTAGAATAAAACAAATTCTGGATATTGTATTGAAGGTAACAAAGATATAAAATCAGAGATAATTGTTGTTAATTCTTTTGAATGGAGAATATGTAAAAGATATTGCAGCTTTTACATCTTTATTCCTAGATATAGTGTGATTAATAATTTAAAACTATGACAGAGTTGGGGTAAAGAAAGTTTCGAGTTCTATTAGAATGATTAAGAAAATTATTAGAACAATTTATCCTCTCAATCGAAATAGAACTATCGATCCTGGATAACGGAAGAAACCCATAATACCTTGTCCTTTCCTCTCTGAATATACTCGGACAGTTTCTTGGGTGGTCCGGTCACCTCATACTGCAAGAAAATAGTAATAAAATAACAACAATATTCTACAAATGTTCAAAAAGTAACTTTTCTAGAGGAGAAATTCTAACGAAGGAAAGAAACTGTACATAAAAACAAGATAATCAAGCAACATGAATAGTATATGGAATAGAGTATTTGCACTTTTAGGATATACATTGAGAGTATTTAGAGCAATACTGTGTAACATGAACAACAAATAAAATAGAGTATTTACTCTTTCAAGAGATACCCTAAGAATAAGTAAAACGACGTTGATTGTTAAACTAAATAAAAACAAAAAAATGGAGTCCCTTACATGCTGAATTCCCTGTGAAGATATAACACATGTATGTTGGATGAAGAATTCAGTAACTAAATTCTTTAGCATTAAAATTTTATCTACTGTATGACAAAGGATATTTGAAAATACTATTTTTTCTATAATAAGGAGAAATAAAGGACCGAAGATTTTAATAAGAACCTTTTCTTTTAAAAATTACTATTGAACAAGTTCAGAGAACTGTGAGTAGTTCTTTGTAAAAGTTCAAATACAGGAAATTTGGAAACAACTTCTTCAGTGAAGGAAAAGTAAGAACAAAGCTTGCATATCCACTTATAACCCAAAATGTAAAATCCATTTAAAACCTGGAAACATAAATATTATAAGCTCAGTACAGCCTCATCGTGGAGAAGGCATAAACAATGTATGTGATACAATTTACAGGGTAAGAATAATGATGGACTACCACTTACAGAAAATCTGAAAACTAGACAAAATATCATTTTACATTAAGTCTGCGGCTTTGGCCGTAAGACAACTATCTAAAACCCTCTTAGAAGGAGGTTGGTCTATTAAAATCAAAAGAAAACGGATAAGCTTGTGTACTGGACCCAATCCGTAAACCTTTCACTGGAAATTGATGGTTGTACAAAGCTAGAAATGAGTTTCATTAAAGCTGGAAGTACCTGTAGAGGAAATTGAAGTTTTCAGTGGGTGAACTGGAAATTTATCTCCAAGTTGGTTTACTAAGCTTGGTAAATCATGTTTTGTGGGGGCTACTCACCTGTCAACTGCAACAACACACATGAAAATATCATGTAAGTAAACATGTAGAACGCAGAGTAGTCAAATACTAATATTAACAGTAAACTTTGAATATACAAAAATTAAAAAATGGAGTATGAGGAGAACTACCAGAAGAGGTAGCTTCTCCATTTCTCGAGCTCGACAACCTGTAGATTCAAACAAAGAAAGGGGAATAAATTAATGGCTATATGAACCCTGCAGAGGAAATGTATTGCATGATATCAAGAAAACTAGTGAGGGTACACTACCTTCTAGTTCTGAGTTTGCGTGCTCAGGCTCCCGAAGGAGAGGTTTGGGTGTTTAGGATACAATTTCCTCCGGTGGCTTGGCGGTGACCTAGCAGAAAACTCACCCTCATCGCAGAGAACACCACGGAGAGTACACTTCTCTAACATATCTCAAAATTTTTGTGGGACTGCGTCTGATGGACGGTAGAAGAAACCTTTTCTAACAGCGAAACCAAACTCCGGAGTGAAGAAAGTCTAAGGAGAATAGCTTCTTGGCATAACAGAATAGATATAATGGGGGAAGGATCTAGGGTTAGCGGGGTTATCCTGATGAGAATCCCGCCACAAGCCTGAACCCTCGATCTACGAATAATCCACATTAGGGGAATTTTGAGGTCTAAAATGGGCCTCCTAAGGAAATAATAAAATAATAGCTAAACCAATAAAATAATATTTATGAATTTTCAATTCACTTTTTGCACCTCAATCCATGTAACTATAGTTAAATTCAATTCAAAAGTTGTACCAAAATAAAATTAATAAAAAAATTGTATTGATGTGACTATAAATAAGAATGAGCTTTTCAAGAAAAAGTCATTATCATTGATCAACTAATGCATTTATCCTTTGTACTTAAATAATTTAAAATAAAATATAAATATAAATTTATAGATTCTTAATTATATTATATGCTATTAATTAAAATTTATATTATTTAAATTTTATAATAACATGTAATTAATATACTATATAAATATAATATAATATAATAAATGTATACGGATATGCATTTTTTCTTTCAAAAAATATGAAATGACAATAATATATTTTTATTCAAAAGGTATGAAATGACATTTATTATGAGTACTTTACTTTGAGTTTAAAAGTACTTATAGCACTACCATGGTTAACCATGATTTTTTATCCACCATTGAGAATGTGACAAGTAAGTACCTTTAACTCAAGCAATGCCACTTCAACCATTAGGGATGGTGTCATCCCCTAAAATGTGATTGGTTCTCATAAAGTGAATTTTGATTGTAAATTTTTCTTAGGAGGCCCATTTTCGACCTCAAAATTCCCCTAATGACGGTGAAGATGGACTCAGGTACAATTGAGGACTACCACAAGTGATAGTGGTGTCACAACTGTTAATTGGAAATTAATACAATACCTACCGCCATAACTTCTTAACGTGCCAGTTAACTCCTCGTTCAAAGACATAGTTGGATGTATGTATGTGTTGGTACAACTTTACAAGTGTAACGTCGACAACATGTTAATATAAATTGATAAGTCAATGATACTAGTTTTATGCGGAAATCTATTTACAACTGATGTAAGTGACATGTAGTCTAGGGTTAAAGGTTGTATGAAACCAATATAATAATTGACGAGATAATAATGTCAAAGTTACACAACCCTTAGATATAAGTTATTAATTAATAAGGAACGAATTTTCATAGGAATTATAAAGTTATATTTCTCAGATCAAGGTAAAAGTAATTTTTTTTTTAGTTTGTTATGTGAATGTGACATAAAGAAAAATGTTTGAAAGAACAAATAAAAACTACAATACTGTAAAAATAGAAATCTAAGAGGGAGAGGAGCTAAGATGAATTCAAGGCTGAGCAGGCAGACAAAGCATATACAATTACAAGAGTGATATTTACCCCTTTATATGAAGTGAACTTACTATTGCACTTCAATGTGGGCAACGTCGACCTTCCTTGCTCTAGTGACAAGCGCGTGGAGGGGATCTGAAAACGAAAATAACAAATTCCAATGAACAAAATCGCTCCAAATTTGTGGATTTTGTTTGAATGTTAAAGGTATTGAACAAGCTAGAGAATATGTAACTCATAAAATAAGAGGAGAAAAGGCTCGCCAGAATGGTTTATCGATGCTCCATTAATTCATCGGCTTACAGTAGGTTGAATGTCTAGTCCAATGGAGTTGGTGCTGGGGGAATAAAGCCTTGGATAGTGATGGTGAGGAGTAAAGACGAGGATGAGGAAGAGGGACTACTGACAAGAGTTCGAGTCTGTTAATGGAGATGGGGCCTACAGGTCCAATTGTGGGTGGAGGGTCTGCCTAAGTAGCTCGTCGATGACGAATTGACGCATAACTCGAGGGGTGAAACATGGACTCGTTAGAATACTCCATTTCATTGGTCCTCAAAATTATTACGAGAGTTTAATTGGTTGACAGGGGTGGTGCTTTATGAAAAGGCTTAAAATTGTGTAGTAGTTTCAACCAACATTAATGCTAAGAAGTACATTCAATCATTATAGTCGCATGCCATCTGACGATAGGTACTAATAAGATAAATGTTATTTCTCTCTATTTTTCTATGTCGGAATATAATATGTTATTTTTCATCCCATTTCAGTTTTAACAAAATGGCAATACTAATGTTATGCTACTATACATGGCAATACTTCATCTATCTAGAAGAGATCCACTGATTGTTTTTCTTGGATAAGAGGGCTTAAATATGGAAAAAAAGGAAAATCCTTTGTATACATATGTAAAAAGCAATGATATTAACTTGAATTTACCTGTTGACAGAGTGTGAAATTAACAGGTGGATCGATCAAGGGTGAGGTTGTTATCGACTCAAATTCATGATTTTCACCACGCCATGTGTTGATATAGAGGAGGAAGGGGAAGAAAATTCGATGGGGAAGACAATTAATTTTTTTCTAGATTGTTGTGTTTTTTCATTTTTTTTTGGGATAGGAAAGAAGAAATTAATAAGTGTGACACTACCAATTATTGTAAATATTTAGTATTTAATTTTACTATTGTGAACTTAATATATTATCAAGTAGATTAAAATATTGAAATCTAGAATAATCTTAAATGGTAATAAGTATGTTTAGATAAAATCTATGTTGAGTCCTAGAATTTACGGAGGGGACCCTAGCAATTCTCTTTTACAAGATAGTTAACAGTTAAGGGAAGTTATCTCTCTCTTTTTTTTTTCTGGGAGGGAAAGAGTGCTCTTAGGGGAGAGAGATAGGAAAAAATAAGGGAAAAATAAAGGCGAGACGTTGCCTGGGAGTATTCTTGAGCTAGACCAGGGCAAGTGGAAACTCTAGATTTTCAGACTTTGTCTGTGGAAAATTCTAAGCTCAACTGAGGAGTCCTGATGTCAGTGAATTAAAGTTGAGAATTTTTTTTCCTATGTGAGTTTTCTAGAATTGAGGATCTCGGGGGTGGGGGGAGAAACTAGACATAATAGAAAATTTATTATCGGAAGCGTGGTGTGGTCCCCTTTGTAAATTCTTGGTCATCAACATAGCAGATAAGTATATAGACCATCTTCAAGTTTATTCCATTAGAGTGTTGTAAAAATTTTCAACTTTGAACAATATCTTGTAAGCATAAGAAATAAGACCTGCGTTACTTGTATAAGAAAATATATGCTTATAATATATGATAATATGTGTCATGAAAGGTTAAGTTTGGTACACGTGTTAACTGTACATATATTTCACAAAAAGTAAATCATAAACAAATTCTGTGAGTTACTCTTGTATTTCTTCTAAAAGGGAATCTAATTCAAGAAAAAGAGTTATCTCTTTTTCAGTTGAACATTCAACATTGAAAGAAGAGAAATACTTAACCCTGAAATGATTATGAATCAACCACGGTTTATATTATAGTCACTAAATTTAAAAGGTTCATTGTACGAAGGAAAAAAAATAAAATAATGTTAAATACACTTATTTTTCAAAAAAATATGCATGGACAATAATTTGTAAGTGAAATCAATATACCGAAGTTACAGTAGGGGTCACGGAAATGAAACTGTATATAAATATATAATTTTATTTAAATTCTTTAGCCCTATAAAGTAGATATACATATTTAAAAACCAATTGTGAGCAGAAAATAAAAATATTATATAATGTTCAATAGATAAGTGAAATTATTCAAAGGAGCAAGAATATAGATAAGGTATCTATCCATATTTATTCCCCATGGCCAATCAACTGCTAGCAGCCGGAGGAATGGTTCTGAACATGTAAACCCATTTGTTGAAAGGAAAATAACATATACAATAAAAATTTATCGATTTCTATTATGAAATAGGAATCAGACTATAAAATCATACAACCATGGACATAAATTTAATCTGTAACTCAACCAAAAATATTTACCAAATTAAGGGAAACACAAATTCCATCTACCAAATTGTATCTCCATCATAGCGACAAGACAAAGAAGAATTATATATATATATATATATATATACAACAAATACTATAGAAAAAATAACATTAATAAGCGCATTGAAGAAATAATTAAGCCATTTTGTGACAATAAGCAACCTCAACGGGTATGATACCTAGTTCATAAAAAAAAAAAGTTGCAAAGAAGTTCCAAGGTAAACCAACCCCAAGTGATGAAAATTTCAACTTGTAAAATTCATCGTCATGTATTTACAAAATAAATAATTTTGTGTTCCAGTCTAGAGAATAGCCCATAAATAACATCATAATTTGACCCAAAATACATGTGTTAAATATTCTTAATTTATAGGGTGACACACTCAAAGTAAATAAATTTCGAAACCTCTTAACAAGAAAAGCCTCAAAGAAGGTTAATATAGTGAGATCACCTTAAGTTTTCTAAGCATAGAAGCCATGTCGTGGAGGGAAGCAGAAGGACAAACTGAAGTCATATATGCCGGAGAAGCTGGAGACCAAAGATTATGCTGTCGAGTCTACAAACGGTGTGAAAAACCCATCTTAACAGAGTGAAGATAATGATGTTTCAGAAGTTAGGCACAAAAGAACAATAAAATAACATCTTATGTCAAGTTGATCGATGAAGGAGTTGAAATCCCGTACCTGCAACCATAGGAATCTATGGTTGTTGTGTTAGAGATGGAAAGAAAGATAAAAGAGAAGAAGGAAACTAAAAACTAACAATAAAAACAACGACTTAGAAAAGACCCACCTTGTTGAAAATGCTACAGACCACATTTGTCCATCTAGTCATGAACTAGAAAGGAAAGGAAATGATAAAATTCGAAACAATGATCAACTGTTGGTGGCGACCGATTGATAAGAGAATCATCCCTCTGTAAGGTGGTATAAATCCTATTGAAGCAAGGGTTTGATAGATTTCATTCTCCCTACATCAGAAACCCTCAAATGATTGGCAGTGGGAGAGACAAAATGGGTGGTTACCCTTACCCACTAGAAAACCCTAGGTGCCATTAGATGAAGGGCATCAGAAATCAATGGTTGAAAGGGTGCCATATGTTACTTTGCCTATGTGTTATAAAGTTCATGAACTTGGGCAGCTGGAAAGCATTAATTACAGCTGGTCTCCTCACTCTTAACTCTCATCAAAACTTAAATAGCCATGGTGGCTAGGAATAGTGATAGGTCTGAATATAATCCTTCTACTATTGATAACGAACAGTAAATACTTAACCATATAATGTACATTAACCATATGGTGTGACATATTAATTGAAAAGAAGTGATTAATAGCTACGTTGGGTTGTGATATTATAAGTTTTATGTTATATACAAATTTTCTTTTAAGAGTAATGTTAGTACATGTGACAAGTGGTATCATAGAATCAGGTTGCTACACCACGGCTTATACAAAAATATGTGGAATAAAAAATGTGTTTATGGTGGATATAAATGAAGTTGATAAAGTATGAGATGGGGAGTAGGGGTTACCCCACCAAGAAGACCATCTAGAGGAGTAGGACCTATGCCTTTATAGGAAACCAACGCATAATTATGCATTGAACTGTGTGGAGAAATCTAGAACATGAATGCCATGCTATTAGAGACTGTCCAATAACTATGAGTAGAAATGACGACTTTGAGGGCTGATAATGAAATATTGTGGTTGGAGTAAGAAAATATTATGAAAATCCTCTTAGACAGGAAAAACCAAATAAATTTGCATCCCAATAAAGATGAAGGGAATAGAGAGGATATGCACAGAAAATGAGAAGACAACCCAGAATTTGAGGGAGGTAGAGTTGGTAATGAAGAAGAATCTGATAATTTTTCTAGTGGAAAAGGAACTAAGAAACAAAAAAATGAACTACAAGGAGAGTTCAAGAAAATCAAACCCCTCACATATGATGGAGAGGTGGAAGAGGTGGCTAAAGCATGGACAATAAATATGAGCAAATACTTTCAAATGTATGAATATGATGATAATATAAAAGCAAGCCTTAAAATATATCAACTACAAGGTAAGGCCGCCTTATGGTGGGAAGAAATTAAAATAGTTCAAGGAACCGGTGAGCTGGAAGTTACTTGGGAATAATTCCAGAAACATTTTAAAGATAAATACTTGACGAAGTAGTTCTATGATGAAAAAGTAAAAGAATTTCATGACTTGAAATTAAGACAATTGTTCATGGATGAGTTTATAACTAAGTTTACCTCTCTATTAAGATATGTTCCTTATATTCGTGAAGAGAAAGCCAAAGTAAAACGTTTTAGTAGCAACCTACCTGCTTTCGTGAAAGAGAGATTGTAATTTCACAACACTAAGACAATGGATGAAGCCATTTGAAAGGATCAATTTTTTTACCATAAAATGAAGCAGAAAGGGGATAGTACTAAGAATTGGATGAGTTAAAAAGGGTAGAAAAATTTCTCAAACCCCAAGAATATAAGAGATGCTGGAAATAAGAATGCAAGCATAAAATTATCGAATGGGCCTTCGAGTAAAAATCAACAGAAGTTCATATCCAAGAATGAAATTCGGTAGACTGAAGCATCTAGCAGACCGAAAACCAGTCAAACACATAGGCCCCCTTTGTAGTTCTAGGGTTGTGGGGAACACCATTTAAAAAATTCTCCCTCATCGTACTAGATCAGAACCAACTACTAACATTAAAGAATCCTCTACCATTGGAGAGGTGGAAAAGACCATACCAAGGATTAATGAAATTTTAGAGGAATGCCAAGCTGAATATCAACTTGCAGTGGTGGATCTTGAAGGTAAAGAAGATAACCCTTATGTTTCTATTTTAATAGACCCTGATGGAAGCGTGATTTATCTCAGTCCAAACATAATTGATTTATTTCATATGAAAAGAGTAAAATTTAGGAATCCTTGGCCAACACAACTAGCTACGAGAGCTAAGAGAAGAGTAAGCATGAAGGTAGAGGATTGTTTAATTGAAATAGATGGAAATAATATTAAGGAAAATTTAAATATACTACCGGTAGGCTTGTATGATGTGCTGATAGGCATGGATTCGATTGAAAGGCATTGGAATGTAGTAAATTGTAAGGACAAAACTATTAATTTCCCTTCGTATGAGGGTATTAGAAATAAATTCAGGAAATTATAAGGGAAGTCAAGTTATGCCCCATTTCATCCCATCAATTGGTCAAGTGAATTCGCAAGGGCTGCCAAAATTATGTTGTTCAGGTGGGCTACACCAATTCTAAAAATAAGATATCTACTCTAGAAAGTATATCGGTCATCCAAGAGTTTGTAGATGTATTTCTAGAAGAAATATCGGGATTGCCTCTGAAGAGAAATATCAATTTTACTATATAATTAGTTCACGGAGCTACCCCCGTATTAAAATCCCCTTAAAGAATGAGTATCCTTGAGTTGATATAATTAAAGATGCATTTCCAAGAGATGTTGGAAAAAGGTTACATTTTCCCGAGTCTTTCCCCTTGGGGACCCCTAGTTTTGCTTGTAAGAAAAAAGGATGGAACTCTTCGCTTGTGTATAGATTAATGGAAAATGAATAAGTAAACGATTAAAAATACGTATTTTATACCAAGAATTGATGATCTATTCAATCAAGTAAAGGGAACTACTATGTTTTAAAAAAATGATCTACAATATTGATATCACTATATACGAATACAAGATGAAGATATCTACAAAACAATGTCGAAGACATGCTATGGACACCATGATTTTTTTGTTTTTCCATTTAGGCTCACCAATTGTTTGACAAAATTTATGAGATTGATGAATGGTATTTTCCACCCCTTGTTGGACAAGCTTGTTCTCATTTTCATTGATGATATCCTAGTTTATTCTAGGAATGTAGAAGAACATAAGAAACACCTACAGATAGTATTGAAAAGTTTGCGAGAGAACCAAATTTATGCCAAATTACTAAATGCGATTTTTTATAAGGATAAATTTCACTAATTAGGACACACTATCTCCTCTAAAGGTATAGCGGTGGATCCGGAGAAAATTAAAACTATCATAGAATGGCATGTTCAAAAGAATGTAACAGATATACACTCCTTTATGGGTATAGTTGGATACTATCATCAATTTATAGAGGGGTATTCTAAAGTTGCCTACCCTATCACCTCCTTGAAAAAGAAAGGGAATAATTTCAAGTGGTTGGAAGAGTGTCATAAAAGTTTTGAACATCTGAAACATTTACTTACTACAACTCCCATGCTGAAAGTTGTGGATCCGGAAAAGGAATTTATAGTTTGTAAAGATGCTTTCCACGAGGGTGTAAGGGGAGTCTTAATGCAAGAAGGTAAAGTGATCACTTACGAATCATGTAAGTTAAAGGAACATGAGTAGAGGTATTATGCCTATGACTTGGAGATAACAACGGTAATCCATGCTCCGAAAGTATGTCGACACTATTTTCTAGGAAATAGATTCCTGCTCATGATGAATCACAATAGTTTAACCAATTTATTTAAGCAACGCAACTTGAATTCATGTCAAGCCAGGTGGATTGTATTTATTTGCGAGTTTGACTTTGAAATCATAAATATTAAGGGGAATAAAAACTGTTTGGATGATGCATTAAGTAGAAGGTTTCATCATGTATATGAGATTTCGTATAGTCAAATTAAAGAAGCTGCCTTGAAGGATCCGGAATATGAATGTCTTTGGCAGCAAGTTAAGGTTGCATGAAATTCAGGAAGAAAAAATGAATATGATATCAATAATGATAATATGCTAATTTTTAAAGGGAGAATGTATGTTCCGCATCAGCAAACGATTAAACAAAATTTTTTAGATGAATTCCACAAAAGCCCCTATATCACTTATCTGGGATATGAGAAGTTATTTTCTGCAACTAAAAAAAATATTGTTAGCTTGAAACGAGAAAAGACATTGCATAATAGTTATAAAAATTCTTAGAATATGAGGAGCTCAAGGCGGAACATCAAAACCCCGCTTGTTTGTTGCATCCATTACCCATTCCAAAGTGGAAATTGGATATGATTACCTTAGATTTCATATCCAAGTTAGCAAGATCTAAGAGAAAAAATGATTCTATCATGGTAGTTGTGGATAAATTGAGCAAAGTAACTCATTTCATTCATGTTAAATCCACTTACAAAAAACCCCAAGTGGCAGATATATTTATGAGGGAGATATTCATGTTTCGTGGCATGCCTAGAGTCATAATTTCTGATTGGGATGTAATTTTCACCTCCACATTTTGGAAGGAGCTCTTCATTGGACTGGGTACTCAAATTCACTATAGTAATGTTTACCACCCAGAAACAGATTGTCAAACTGAATGAATGAATCAAGTGATTAAGGATTTGTTACACATTTATGTTATGAAACAATGAGAAAAGTGGAAAGAATACATTCGTTTAGTGGAATTTTGTTATAAAAAATGATTACCACGAGTCATTAAAAATGATCCCTTTTTAGGTGATTTACGGGAAAATATGTAGAATACCTTCTAACTGGAATAGTCCTCAGAATAAAATCATCCAAGGACCTGACATGTTAGAAGAAATGGAAAGTATAGTGAATGTTTGACATAACCTAAAAGCTGCTCAGGATAGACAAAAGGCCTATGAGGATAAAAAAATAAGCTATTTAGAATTTCAGGTGGGTGACCATGTTTATGTGCGGGTTAAACCTAAAAGAAGTACCCTTAGATGGGCAAGTTGTGCAAAATTAGCTTCCTGATACTGTGGATGCTTTCATATCTTGGAAAGGGTAGGAATAGTGGCATAACAACTTGCACTACCCAACCAAAAATATTGATATGATTCCAGACACATCATAAATGGGAAGGATGTACATGTAATAAATTTGTTGAAAGTTTGTAGATACAAATTTTAATGAAATGAATGAAATATATTAATGAATGAATTGTGGTTTTTGAGAGGCCAAACTAGAAGGAGAGTTTATGGTAGAACCTTTGTGTATGCTCAACAAGAGAAAAATAATGTTACATAAGCGAGCTGTCGTCCATGTTAAAGTGTAGCGGAAACAATTTAACTCAATGAAGCCACTTGGGAAGATAAATAATTTATGCAAGAGGCATATTGAATTGTTTTAGGAGGAAACAAAAGAGATAAACATCGTGGATAGTGTTTCGCTCAAGGGGGAGAGATGTGACACCTCTAGGTGTTGTAAATATTTAGTATTTACTTTTACTGTTGTGAACACAATAACTTACCAAGTAAAGTAAAATATTGGAATTGGGAATAATATTAAATGATAATTAGTTTGTTTAAAGAAATTATATTTTGAGTCCTAGAATCTATGGAGGGGACCCAAGTAATTCTATTTTACAAGACAATTAACAATTAAGGACATTTATCTATTTTTTTCTTTTTCTCGAGAGGGGAAGAGCTATCAGGGGAGAGAGAGAGGAAGAAAGAATATAAGAAGATAAAAAGAAAGGAAAGATGTTGTGAGGGAATATTCTTGAGTTGGACTAGGGCCAATGGAAACTCTAGATTTTGAGAGTTGGTTTGTGGAAAATACTATGATGGGTCAAGGAGTCCTAATGCGAGTAAAGAAAAATTGAGAAAAATGCTGCCAAAGTGAATGTTATGGAATTGAGGAGCTGGAGGGACAGAAACTCGAAGTAATAGCCTATTTCTCATTGGAAGGGTGGTGTGGTCCGGTTTGTAAATTATTAGTCAACAACATAAAATATAGATATATAGATGGTCTTAAAGTTTCTTCCATTGCAATGTTGTAAATGCTGTTAACGTTGAATAATATATTGTAAGCATAAGAAATAAGACATGTGTTACTTGTAGAAGAAAATATATTCCCATCTTCTTTGATAATATGTGGCCAGAAAGGTCAAGTTTGGTACACATGTATAACCTCTACGTATATATCAAGAAACGTAAATCATAAATAGATTCTATGAGTTACTCTTGTATTTCTTCTAAAAGGAAGCTAATTCAGGAGAAAAGGTTTATCTATTTTTCAATTAAAAATTCAACTTTGAAAGAAGGGAAATACATAACCCTAAAATGACTGTGAACCAATGAGGGTTTATATTGTAGCCCAAAAATTTAAAAGGTTCACTGTATGAAGGACATAAACTAAAATAATGTTAAATACACTTATTTTTCAAACAACAGATGTAGAGACAATAATTTCTAAGTGAAATCAATATACCAAAGTTACAATAAGGGTCAGGGAAATGGAACTGTGTATAACTCTTTGATTTTCTTTCAATGCTTCAGCCCTATAAAGTAGAGTACATTTAAAAATTTACAAACCAACCCTGAGAAAACAATAAAACTATTATATATGTTTAGAAAAGAAGTGAAATTCTGTGATGGAGCAAGATTGTAGATAGGGTATCTATCCATATTTATTCCCTGTGGCTAGTAAACTATTGATAGCTCGAGAAACGATTCTCGACAGGTAATGTCATCAATTGAAAGGAAAAGAACAAAAAGTAAAAATTTCTTTAGTTCTATTCTTAAACAAGAATCAAATTATAAACTCATACAACCATGGACATAAATTTAAGTCGTAACTCAACCAGAAATATTTAGAAAATTAAGGTAAGCACAAATTCCATCTACTATATTGTATCTCCACGACAACGATAAGACACAGATGAATTATATATATATATATATATATATATATATATATATATATATATATATATCAAAGAAAATATTGTAGAAAAAATAACATTAACAGTGACATTGAAAAAATAATTAAGCCATCTTCTGACAGTAAGTGACCTCAACGGGTATGGTACCTATTTCATAAAGCACAAGTCACAAAACAGTTCCAGGGGAAGGAAACCCCAAGTGATTCCAATTTCAACTCGGAAAATTCATAGTCAAATATTTACAAAAGAAAAACAAAATTTATGTTTCACTCTATAGAAAAACCCACAAATAACATCATAATTTAACCCAAAATACATGCATCCAACATTCTTAATTTATAGCGTGAAACCCCCCAAATAAATATCTGGCAAAACCTCTTAACCTGAAAATCCTCAAAGAAAGTTAATATAGCGAGAGCACCTTAAGTTTGCAGAGCAAGGAAGCCATGTTGCAGAGGAAGGCAGAAGGACAGATTGAGGTTCTATATGCACGAGAAGCTAGAGACCCATGCTTATGCCGTCGAGTCTACATAGGGTGTAAAACCCTGATCTTAATACATACATCTTAATACAGTGAATATTATATTTACGAATATTATTAACCTTAATATTAATATCAAAAGATTATTATTATTTTAGATATCATTTTTTGGGATTCAACAACTTTAATTAAGTCATTCATCTATGATCATTTCCATGAGAGGTAGTGGTAGCTAACTAATTTCTCATGATTTTTGAACAATCCACTTAGCACTCATTATTATTATTGTTATTATTAAATCTAATATTCATATGAATATATTATAATATTAATATTATTAAATTTAATAACTTTTGATTAATACAACATTAAATTTGTTATATTATAATATATATTAATATATCATGATATATGTTAACTCTATATATATATATGGGAGGGAAGAAAAAAGACATAGAGTGATAGAGGTGGAGAGATGGGGAGTGACAAGGGAGAGATGAAGATAAAAAGAAGAAGAGGGGAGAGGAGAAATGAAGAGAGAGAGAGAGAGGGAGAGGAGTAAGAGAGGTACAAAAGGGTAAGAGAGGGAGAGGGAGAGGGAGACACAAAGATGGACGGGGGGGGGGGCGAGAGAGAAGTAGAGAGGGAGGAAGAAAATGAGAGACAGAGAGAGATGAAGGATGAGAGAGAGGAGGAGAGATAGAGGGAAAGAGAGATGGATTTGGAGGGGGAGAGAGGGAGGGAAGAAGAAACACATAAAGAGTGAGAAGTGGAGAGAGAGAGGGAGTGACAACGGAGATATGGAGAGAGAGAGAGTGTATTTTTAGGGGTGAGATAAAGAGATTTGGACATTGGGTATTAGCGCATTTCAGACTGATTGGAAATGGATGAAGTGGGTAATGGTTGACAAGAAGGAGAGACAGAGAGAAGAGGAGAGCGAAGCAGAGAGAGGAAGGACGAGAAAGAGTACTTGAGAGATAGGAGGAGAGAGGGATGAATAGGGAGATGGAGTTGGAGGGGCGCAGATTGAGATATAGAGACAAAAAATGAGAGATGGAGGGAGATATAGATATAGATGGAGGGGAGGAGAGAGAGAAGAATATTTCTTGCACTAGATGCATTGATATCAGTGTACATGGTTATTTCTAAGACTATTTAATTGCTTGCAGTAGATGCATTGATTTCAGTGTAGATGGTGATTTCTAATCCTATTTATGGTTTGTACTAGATGCATTGTTTCCAGTGTATATGGTTATTTCTAATGCTATTTGATTTCTTGCACTAGATGCATTGATTTCAGTGTAGATGGTGATTTCTAATGATATTTGATTTTTTGCACTAGATGCATTGATTTTAGTGTAGATATTGATTTCTAATGGTATTTGATTGCTTGCACTAGATGCATTGATTTCAATGTAGATGATTTCTAATCCTATTTGATTACTTGCACTAAATGCATTTTTTTTTGTAAGCTTAGGCGGTACCTTTGATTTTCTATTAATAAATTCGGGCAAAAGATACAAAACTAGACCTCAACCTGCCCGCAGGAAACCAAGTATTTTGGCCATCTGAGTTCAAAATAAGTCAACCAGAACATAAAAAGTCTTAATAACTAATACCAAATATGTCTATACTAGATATCGTGCAGAAAACATATCATGTACAAAAGGATAGCAACATTAAAACCTTAAACACAAAAGGCAACATAAAAACTAGAGAATTTTAGTCTTCCTCAGAGTCAGCAGGTGCTGGAGCTTTGGCAGAAGCTCCAGGTAGTTCAACAGGAACCTGTTGCAGCCCTTTAAGCTCCTTCTCCAATATGCCAAGTCTCGTATACTGATGCAACTAACGTAAATTGATTTCCTGGACATTCCTATTAATATCCGCCAAGGTCGACTCCAGCTTTGTCTCCAACTTTGTCTCCGCTATAGACATAACAGCTTTGGCTAGAAGACATTTAATTATCTAATAAGTGTGAACATATTTCTGAAACAGAGAAGTGAGTTCTCGGGTATTCCTAGGATCCGGAGTCACTGTCTGCATATCCTCAAAAGTCATGTCATCCTCCAAGTCAATATTATCCAAAATCTCAGATTCCAAGCATAGATGCGACCTCGAACATAATTAGGGATGTCATTCATAAAGGTTTGAACCAGTGGTTCAAGGTGCTGCGGAATCGTCTTTCTGCCCCGTTTCCGATGCGTTTTAGAAGAGGACTGCTTGCCCTTTCCCCCATTGGGCTTTCGACCGCACTTTACCATTGTAGAAAAAACTGGAAAACTCTATTAAGACTTCCATCCATAGAACAAGAGGAGTCAGCCGCATAGATACCATATAGAGAACACCATAATGAATATCACCATCTTCCAGGTCCGCTACCAAAAAAAAGCACAAAGATAAACGCCCCGCATGGACAGAAGAACATTGGAGTAGAACAAAACAAAGCTGAGAAATAGGCCACAGAGAAGAATTGCTAGCAGAACGTAGCAAGAAACAGGGGAAGATAAGCAACCATATCAGAATCCTGAAACCAAAGGAAGGCCAATAATAGGGGCTGAGACAACCT
The DNA here is from genome assembly GCA_034641835.2 of Pinus albicaulis. NCBI lineage: Eukaryota > Viridiplantae > Streptophyta > Pinopsida > Pinales > Pinaceae > Pinus > Pinus albicaulis. The sequence goes on from CM076581.1 coordinate 571,800,219, forward strand.
AGACAAAGATGCATGCAAGTACCGAAGGTAACCCAAAAGAGAGCAAGGTGAAAAGGCAAAGCCCAAGTGAAAAACTGAGAGAAGGAAGGGTGAAGAAGACGACCATTCTCCTGAAAACCCGAAAACCAAACCAAGGCATGGTAATCCTAACTAGCAGCAGAGCAATTACCAGAACCTGAAATGTGAACACTGTGCATGCAACTGGACAAGAATCCCCAAAAGAAAACCAGGCTCATAATAGTTATACCATGCCAAATGCGAAACACCCCTTCAACAAGAGAGAGACAAAGAAGAAACCCAGAAGAGTAGTGCAACCAGCCTGCCCATAGGTATAGAGCATACCACAAAATACGAGAGATACCCGGGTCAGGGGAGAGAAATAGGAACAGACTAAGACTAGAAAGCAGAAACATACAAGACAGAGCAGAAATGAAGTGAATAAACTGGATGCAGTGAAAAACTTCATAACCCTGCCACATGAATTCAAACCAGAAGCGACCATACTGCCATTCCCACGAATATTGTAAAAAAACCATGAGAGAAATCCACAGACGAGAGGAGAACAGATACAAGAACTGAAAGGTTAGAAACATAGATACATGCCACGACTGAGAGAGCTCCGTCACCCTGAAACCTTGGTGATCAACACCGCTGCATGCACAAGCAACCTGAGGAACGAAAAGCCAAATGGAAAAAGTAACAATGAAAAGGCAAACATCCTTTCAAACCTTAACCTCGCACCCACGACATAGTTTCCAAAACATGATTGACAACTGAGCTGGCCGATCCATCTAGAGGCTCCGGGAAACGCAAATCATTTAAGCGCGGGGGTGCTGGACGTCCCTTCGATTAACTCCTTGCATCAGTTGCATGCACCCACCACGTGGTAAGCGTACATATTCTGCATACCCTCCACCGCGTTGGCGTATAGCGACCACGTTAACACGATCATATGGAGCTCCCGTGTGAGGCCTTGTGCATTGCAAGTCGCACTTTGTTTGAGGTACATCACATACCGAGCGGGAAGTACTCTGATCTGGAGTATTACAACCCAAATCATTTGTAAGAATGGTATGAAGATCAGGCATCGTCTGCAAAAAATCCTGGTGCCATGGCCGATCCAAATGACCATCAACGTTTGGGCAAGCCCAATTCCCAAGATATTAGCCGCCTAGTTGCATTGTTGTTGCACATGCACAGGTATGACATAATCGACTTGCATGATTTTTTGTTGGATTTCTTGTATCAATCTGGCTGTTTGACAGCTTTTGGTGATCGACTCCCAATTCATTCCGTGAAGGAGTTTTTTTAAGAATTCCAGTAACCATGGCAGAATCACCTTCAATTTCTAGCCTATCATTGATTTCAGTGTAAATGTTAATTTCTAATCCTATTTGATTACTGGCACTAGCTGCATTGCTTTCCATGTAGATTTTCATTTCTAATTATAATTCAGATTGCTTGCACTATATGCATTAATTTCAATGTAGATGATTTCTAATCCTATTTTATTTCTTGCACTAAATGCAATGATTTCAATGTAGATGTTGGTTTCTAATCCTATTTGCTTACTTTAACTAGATGCATTGATTTGAGTGTAAATGTTGATTTCTAATCCTATTTGATTGCTTGCATTAGATGCATTTATTTCAATGTAGAAGTTGTTTTCCAATCTTATTTTATTTTTTTCATTAGATGCATTGATTTCGGTGTGGATGTTGAATTTTTATTTGATTTAATTGGATATATGATGATACATTAATTTTAAAGTGATTGGATTAACAATGTGCATTGATTTTAGTGTATGCACAAAACATTATTGATAATGTACATTGATTTTTGTGTTATAGTAATTCAACATATTAATATTGGAGAGAAAGAGAGAGAAGGTATGATGTTTACTACAATAGCTCAAGCTAAAGATTTAAATGGTTTACAATATGAAAAGATGAAAAATCTAACAAGGGTGATAATAACAATAGTAGAAAAAAATAGTTTGAGATTGATCACAATAAAGACTATTTGCAATGGATAACATTTTTACTATTCACATTTTCTATCATTCAACACTATTACTGTCACTTTTCATTCAAAATTTTTATTTCATCTTTTTTCATCATTAAAGTTATTAAAAATATTTATCATCTCAACAAACTAAGGTAACTAAGAAAATATTAAAATGACTAGGCTTATCTTAGCATATTTAGCATATTTAAAATGAGAATATTAATATTAGATATATTTACATATTATTGATAAAAATTTCATATCTTCGATAGTTTTTTCTTGGCCTCCCACTACTAAAACCAACCTAGATCCCTATTAACTATAGATCTATCAAGAGCATAGAGTGACCAATCTCACAAGATGCAAACCTTTCTTCAAATTTTATAGTCAAAAAACAGATTTACACCTCTAAAAATTTGATCCCTTTTATCCAAAATTAAAATAAATCTACACTCATTTGTAATAAGTGTAGATAAAAACATAAATAAATAACCATTGTTATCTATCTATCAAATCATGATTTACCATAAGTGTTTACATCTTTCCAAATTCCACTTGTGAGATGAAAACACAAAGAAACACAAAGGAGTAGTCTGAAAGAGAAGATCAAAAGTACAACCTCATATGTGTGTGCATAAAATAGTGTGCTATTAATAATGCTTTGTTTTGGGTGTTGATTGCTTACCATCTCTCAACCCTCTACATAGTACGAAGGATGATAATCAAGTTCCAATCTCAAAATCGAAATAAAGTTATTGAAATAGTGACTTCATAGCATTGTGAAACGCGACACACTTATCCATAAGATGTAGGGGGATCCCATTTTTTCATTAATAAAATAAAGTAAAAAATATCGCGTTCTTTGAGTAATTAAATAAAATGAAGTCTATCCCCCGATCGGGGTGCCTGACTGTTGATCCAGGTTGTGCGTATCCACGTGGTGGATGTCTTACAGCCTTGTACGAAATTATTACGACGACAGTCCTCTGACGTTGCTCTCCACTCTGTTTCATGATTTGCATGCGCCAGCCAGCTTTTCGCATTAATAGTTTGTCAGATGCATTAAAACAGGATTATGCACGGTGGTTGAACAATCTTATGGTTTTTTTCATTGTTCCTACCATTCATTCTTCGCCCAGACCTTGCATCAGTGCTCCATTGCAGGCGACAGATCCAGACTTCATAGCGCGAATTCTCTGCCGCATATCGTGGTATGTAATGGCAACTCTGCCTTCCATGCCCACTTTTCATTTTTCAATTTTATCTTTGTGCCCTATGTTTTCTTCAGACCTGCTTCATTGGTTAGAGGCGTATCATAGTGTTTTTTTCAAGATGGTTTCAGACTGGGAATTTGGGTAATATATATGTTGAGCCTCACTTCCGTAGTCCCCCTGGGTCGTGGGTTTATTGGGTTTGTTTCGCTCTCTTCCTGCTCTTTTGTCTTCAGGATCTTCAAGTCTCTCCCACCCTTCTGCGTTTGCCGGGCTTGCTTCTTTTGTTGGGGTTCATAGTGGTATGTCTTGCTACTTCCCCTGTTCATGTTAATCTTACCTCTTCCACTATTCATGTAAAATCTCTCTACGGGTGTTTTCTAGAATTTGGTAAACTGCTTCTTCCTTGCATGCATTATGGGCTTCATATAGTGCGTTATGGGACACTGTTCTCTATGTTTACCGCGCTTCATTTCAAACGCATGCATGGTTATCATTCTCTCATAAGTGGCAATGGTATGGTTTCGATGGTGGTGTTTTATATTACAGTGGGCTCCATCTCAGTTTCAACTTTTCTTGGTCTTCCTTCTGGCCACAGTCTTCTCTGTACTTTTGCTCTTGTTTGGTTCTTTGTTACTCTATACGCCAAACCTCATTATAAGGTGCATCACGTTCTGGGCTGGTTCCTGATTAATTTATATGCCCATTTATGTTGTAAGGATATGCGCGTTGGGTTCGTAGCAATGGCGCTTTCCTCTGTTTTATTTTATCTTCTTTTTGACATAATTCTATCCACAAGCCTTTTTCCAAGTCCTTTCATTTCCAGTATGGTTAAAGGGCAACCAATGAAGCTGAAACGAGGTAGGCTGCCTCATCCAGAGGCTGGCACGAGTAGGCGAGACAGGAAGTCTAATACATAGGTGCTGCAACATATTTCTTAGGTTTATGAATCAAGGAATCTGGATAATATTAAGTCAAAATTTCATGGATGGGAAGTTCATACTGATAGTGAGGAGGAGGACATGGAAGCTCAGCGTTCTCAAATGGATTTTTTAACTGATCCAAGTAGTACTCGGGGTCGTGTTTCTCTTTTTCAACAGTCAGTAAAGAATTACTGGAAGATGAAATGCCTTCTTGCCAAGGCTATGGCAAGTAAAGAGGATAAGAGTCTCACCTCTTCTATTCTGTTTGAAATGCAACAAATGAAGATCGATATGCATGCAATGCTCAAAGTACAGATTTAGTTGAATGATAGGGTGGGTAAGATTGAAAAACTGTTGCAACTCACTCACAACAGTTCACAGGTGTTAGGTACCACTGCTCATGCTAAGGTTTCAGTGGATCTTTCCGGTTAACTACTTTAGTGTTTTCTCATTTTGGACTCTGTTAGCTTTGTTAGCTTAAATAATTGTTTTACTTGTAAATATTATGGACATGCTACAGCTCTAAATGCTGTCAGTAGTAGGATAAGACAATTTCGTTTTTGGTTTGCATATAACTCGATGCGGTGGCCAACAGACCTGGTTTCCTACAGACAGGTTGAGGTCACTATATTTGTTTTTTCTTGTATGACTCTCTGCCCTAAATATTTTTTATAATAGAAAAGTACTACACAGCTTACAAAAAAATAGAAAATGAAGTCTATTCATTGAGAAACAAATATTTCCAAATACTAACATATAGCATTGACGTCTCTAGTTAAAATATGTATAAGTTAACTAATATTTGCTAAATGTTGACTTTATCCCATTGAGAAAGGCGACTCGTTTTCATCCACAAGAGGCAGGTTGATCGTGTTCATTTCCTTTAGCAGTGAAACTTTTTTGAAGTCTATGCAGATTAAAATATGGAAGTGAATTAATATTCCCAAATACCGACTTATCGGATTGAAAGATGCTACACCCTATTATCCCTGATCACGTTCTTTCATTAATAAAATACGGTTAAAAAAAATGAAGTCTATGCATAATTAAAATATCTAATTTCACTGTTATCATTTAGATTATAGCATGGAGAAAAGCGAGAGGCTTTTATCCGACGGGGAACGAGGATCACATTCTTAAATTTGAGATCTATGCATGGTTAAAATGTGTATTATTTTAAATTTGAGATCTATACATGTTGTTATAATAATAATAATAATAATTAAAAAAAATAGTTGAGGAGGGTTGTTAATATTTTTATTATTTATTTATTCTATTACTTGTTATTACTTACTATGAGTTATTTTGTCATTAATTATTACTGGACATTTTGGTCCATGTATTTTTGTTATATTGGATTTGCATGTACTAGGATTATTGCAGTTAGTTACCGATTTATCATGATCAATATATATTTTAAATAATGTTTCACTTTAATCTTATACATAAATCAAAAATTATTTTAATTTCAATTTAATCAATTTTTATAAAATAAAAGTCACATATATAATAATCAAATTAGTACTAGTCTAAATCCATATTAAATCTACATCTACTAAGCATTGAGAAGGATCGAATCTCTTGAGCTGTGTGAAAAGAGATTTGGTTCCTCTTGGCACTTGGCAGATCCAGAATTAAAATAGATCTAAGTTGGTTTAATTAAGAATATAAAATTCTACCAGATAAAATAAATGATTTAAAAATAATATCATAATAAAATATTATAAAAATTAATCAATTTATAATCTTATTGAAATTGTATCTTAAAATATCATTATTTCTTTTATTTCACATGTTATTTCTAAATTTTATTGTCTACCCATAAATTTTAACCTAACTTGATTGTATGATAAAAATCAAATTCTTAGGGTCTATTGAAAATCCTATATGCAAATCTTGATATATATATATATATATATATATATATATATATATATATATATATATATATATATATATATATATATATATATATATATATATATATATATATCACTACTTTTATATATATATATCACTACTTTTCTTAAAACAACTTGCTCTAATCATTTCAAAAATATGGAGTTATCACATTTATTTTCTAATTTAAAAGATGGAGAAGCTCTATCTCACTAATACAAAATGATACATATAAATGGAATAAGCCTATAAAAACAACTTTCAAATTAATAAAAACACACCTAATAGGAAATCATAATGTTTTGATTTTTTAATCAAACCTATAAGTTGATGGCATCCCATATACGTTTCTGTCAACATAAAATCTGGGGTGCTAGGCATAACCTTCCAATTTAGGGATACAATTTTGATATTTTTGTATCACAATAAGGCACTCTTAACAAGTAATTTAGATGGAAAATGAATGCTAATTTGATTTAATGTTGATTACTAAGAGTCCTTTGCCATTCACACTAGGGATTTGAGATTCTTGTGTGTGTGCAAAGGGAAAATATAAGAATTCATTAGCTATAGACATTACTGGTTGATAGTGTTTTGTTGTGACATATGAATCTTGAAGTTGGGAAAGAATTCCAAGTTTAATGTTTAGAAAAACATATCTAAGATACTATTAGTTTATATGTTTGATTAAAAAAATATATATATGATTTATATTATTAAATATTAAGAATTTTGTGTAATTTTGAAAATGATCTTCATAAACCTATTATATTTATATTTTGTATTAATTTGATAGTTTTTCCCATCTTTTCAAGTAGCAAATAACCATGATAAATTCACACTTTTAAAATGATCAGAAAATATTAATTGACAAAAATTAATGACCAAATTTTTTTCCAAAAATATATATACATCTCTATGTGCCAAGATTTACCCATAGAATTTCGAATATACTCTAAGAACTTGATTTTCATCATAAAATCAAGTTCCGAGGTTACCATATGAAATGAAAGAAATGATAATTTACTATATGAAATAAAATAAATGATGATTTACGAGAAGAATAAAATTCATCAAATACCACGTGAAATAAAAGAAATAATGTTTTTTTGGAGAGAGAATATCAATATATTGTAAATGGTCCATTTTTCATAATTTTATAAATGGTTTAATTTTCATAATTTTTTATTATGATAACATTTTTAAATTGATCAAATATAGCGTGAAACAAAAGAAATAATAATTTTTTAAAAGAGAATATCAATATATTATAAATTGTTATTTTCATAAATTTTTATTATGATATTATTTTTAAATTTTTTTATTCTTTTGGGTTGAATTTTATGTTTTTAATTAAATCAATCTAGATTTATCTTAATTCTAATTTCTTCTCATTAAAGATTTTAGGCACACTCAACAATAAAATATCCTTTATATCTTATTAACTAAAAAAAACATACGAATCACCAGAAAACTTGATTAATTAGTTTTCTAACAATAATTTTTTTTTAACTAAAAGGTTTTCGGTTAGTCAGTCCCTTGTAATTTAACTTAAGAACAATGATAAGTTTCCTTTTTACAATGTTATGATATGTCTCTTCCATACACTTATACTAGACATTTGCCATTATATATATATAATATATATAAATTTCATCTTTAATCAATCCCTCCACGAATATGTTTTCAACATATTACTATATGTTCATTATTGATCTAGTACATTCAGGATTCTTAGAATTGCGACTATATCAGCTGGCACATATTATTGATTTAATGATTAATGTATTAGATCCCGTCGGATCCACGTATCCATGATCCTTACACTTGTATGCTTAAGACTCCATGTGTGAGCCTCTCTTCCATCGATGTGAAATTGAGATCTAAATCTAGTAGGGTTGCTGGGGTTGTTAGGGTATTACCCCACCCCCCTCTAAGCCAATTTCCTCCCTCATTGTTTTGTTGTTTCTTCTGTTGGCGCTCTGCAACTCAGGTGATTTTGTCGTTGTTTCTCCAGTGATCTTGACCTGGAGAAGGAAATGACCCCTGTGCATTTACCTATTAAGCTCAGTACACTCTGTTCCTTCTTACTGTTAAGTTTTTAAACTTTCTTGACAATGGAACTGAGAGAACTGAGGTTTGTCGGGTTCTTGTTGAAGATACTTGGCTGAAAACTATCATCTTAGGTAGAACCCTGGCTCATTGTCATGTCCTTCGCTCGATTTCTTGGTTGGGAAGGTTTAATCCATAGACCCCGTCAAAGGTAAGTCCAATGTCTCGACCACATAATTTTTTTTTTTTTTTTATAACACCTTTTTCTTTGCTTCAAGATTCTTAATTCTTTTGTGTTGATGCAAGCGCGAGGAGTTCACTACCCACATGGATTTATGGTAAGGAAATTATGATTCTTGTAGTCTTATTCTATATTTCACATTTTCTTTTTTTGTTCTCCTTTCCGGTAGTAATGAAATTTTGCATTCTTTGTATAGTTAAAACCCCTTTGTTTTTTCTCCCTTTTATCAACAAGCCCTCCGCGGCCTATTCCACTGGTGCATTTTGCTCCCGTTTATAGGTGAAAAAAATCACTCCATGCTAACTTTACTCCTTCGTCTCATGTTCAGTTTTAAGGATTTAGTAACTCTATTTCTCTCTCGAGTTATTGAGGGTTTCAGTTTGTCCTCCACCCTTTCTGGGTTTGGTTGAACATGAGACTGTTACTTAAATTATCATTTCAGCCCCACTGCGTTCAACAAGGGTTTTGCCTATTTTTTTTCGCAATACTATAAATATACCCCTAAGGGGTTTTCCACTTTTTTAGTTATTCATTTAGTTTATTACATTTTCTCGACTTGTTTTCTTCACGACTGTGAAGGGAATCATATGATTAGTTGACCTTCCAATTACTGTCAGATGTTGTAAAGGGTATTGCTATCAGTTCGTTGTTTTGAATTAAAATTTCCATGAATATTTCGGGTTATTTATATACATTTATGTTTATTCATGTGTTATTTTATTGCTCCTCCAACTCAGCCAGCATAGGCGTTCTGTGATAACGAATTGTGGTTATATTTCTGGGCCCTGGCCTTCTTTTCTATTCGGCTCTATCTGTAACATGCATGCATTCTTTACAAGATTTTTACTATAGTTTATATATTTAAATTCCAATCTCCTTCGTTATGTCTTTTAAATGGGTTCTCTGTTCTATTCAAGAAGATAATAATTAATTCTTAATTTCACTCTTGTGGTGTTTCTTGCAAGATAAACCTTAATTATTTTCTCAGGTTTTAAGCTCTTTGTTTCCTTAAGTTTCTGAGCTCTGATTGGTATATGTTCATTTTTCGTAGAACAAGAATTAAGTTTATTATTTTGAGAGTAGCAAAAATATAGACAAATCCTTATATTTCTAGGATTTAAAAGATCTTTTCTGTCACTGGTTGAAATGTTTGACATACATATTCTAATACTTTTTCTTGTTATGAAAGTTAGATTCTTTAATCTTGTTTTCTCTCTATTCCTGTATTAGTACATTATTCACAGGTGAGCAGACCACATCATGAGGTTTCATCTTGTCTGTGTATATTTTATTCCTTTTACAGGTTAGACTATATAATTTGGAAACTTCTCCCAAATGGACTAACTGTCCAACCTGATAGTGACTTATCGGAGTTTCCAGTCAATGTTACCTATGAAATTTTTATTACTTCTCTTATCAAGAAATCTTAATTATAGTAATAATTTCAGAAATAAAATAAATATTGTTTGAATATACATTCTTTGAATTCATTACTACTCCTGTAATTCAAATAATTACACACTAAGAGTTCTATTTCTACCTCTGCATCATATTTTCACACTCTCTAAAAATTCTATTAAAAGAATAAGATTGAACATATAAAGAGGAATTAATTTCTTTTCTTTCCAGTCTAATTTAGTTATCTCAGTAAGTTGGTCTGATGGCATCTGCCCAACCTTGAGTGAGGCAATGAAGTCCTCAGCTCCCCCCATGCTCCTCACTAAAGTAGGAATTCGAGCAATGTTTTCAAGGAGATGGACCTCAGGACTCCTATCCAGTCTTGTCTCCTAAAACATGTACCAGAGTGCCACTGGTTTTCCACCACCTCTGGATACTCTCTCCTTTCAGACCTTAGCTATTTATTCTCACCTGTATAGAACCCCTTTCCTCCTCTAGGATTTTCCTTTTATTCCAAGAGGAAAGGTAAATGCTTAATAAACTACTTTGGAATATTTGAGAACTCTTTCCCATAAGACTATAGAAATATTCCATAATTAATTATTTATTCAAAAGAAAATATTTAGTTCATAACTTGATTAAAATACATATTAATCCCATTAATTTAAAATAAACCACTATCTAATTAAAAATGTCTTAAAGTTAAATGACAATAAACTTGGTTGTTACATATTCCCCTACTTAAGATAAACACTGTCCTTGGTGTTATGCCATTCCACTAAAAAGTTCTGGATATGCCTCTCGTACAAATTTTTCATCTTCCCAAATTGCCTCCTCCAGGCTAAAGTGATTCCATTGTACTTTAACTTGTGTGATGGCTCGCCTTCAAAGCGTTATTTCTCTCGGATCGAGAATACGTTGATTTTATACTAGAAATTCGCCATCCGGTTCGACCTGCAACCATGAAAAAATTTCAATTAGTAAATAGTCATTTACCTTCCTTAGAGATTTAATTCCCATTCCATCCCTACTTGAATTTTTTTCCAATGAATTACATGCTTCAGATCATGTATGTATCTCTTTAGTAGATACACATGAAACACATTGTGCACTTCTATGAGTCCCGGTAATGCTAGCCGGTAGGCTACTGGCCCCACCCTTTCTAAAATTTGAAAGGAATCAGGGAGCCAACTTAGCACAAGTGGTCCACCTTAACGTGCTCTTCTTGGGTGTAATTCTCACATAAATGTGATCCCCAACTTCGAACTCCCGATATGTCCTTTTTCGATCCATATACACCTTCTGTCGATCTTGGGCAGCTTTTAAATTTTGTCTGATCTTCTTAAATTCTTGCTCCATTTTAGCCAACATTTCTGATTTGAGCATTAGCTTTGTTTCTGGACTGATGATCAAGAGTTCATAATTTTTTCTCAAAATTCAAAGTTACAGGATTGGGTTGAAACCAGAATGGTTGCGTAGATCTTGTCTTCCTGATTTCGGTGCCGTGAACGGTTCGAAAAACTGATGTCATATGAGGGATATATTGCGTTCTGATCGAAAAGCCAAACAAGTAAATTGTGCAACAGATCGACGAGGGTTTACTGGGATGCACAGTCAACAAAATGAATATTATAAGGAATATTCCTTTCCTTAGAACCAATTACAGGATGAAATGTGGCTCCATTTGATTGGTTGAATTAGTTTTATGTTGGTTTGGAGGCCAAATTAAAGGGTTCCACGTGGCTAGCTCTGAGGCTGCCACGTGTCCCCTTAATGGTGTATCAAAATATTTGTGAGTTCCATAAGGCGTGACCCCGCGACCTCTGGCAGGGCATGCGCCCATCTAAACCGCTTGAGCTACACATGAATCTTAACCATAATAGTGGTTGGTTTTAAGTTATAGTTCATTTCAATGGAGTATGGGGGTTGGGACCGCCGACGATCCCAACCCACTAGTGGTCTCGCGTGGTGGTGTCAAATGGCATCGATTGAAATAAAAAATATTAACCGCGAAGTAAAGTGTTAACTCTGATAGTCTCCACAACTATTTCCGATATTTGATGTCACATGCAACCATATATTGTTAAGTCTCTACGTGGTCAGTGCTAAAACGTCGTTCAACCGACGACTTCAACTTCGGTTTAAATTTATCACCACGGTTTAAGCCTATAGTTCCGCCCAACGATAACTGTAACCATGAGGTGGGATGGCATGTGTCCAACCACTCAACACTGAATTTAAATGCCACGGTTTATTCGGTGGATTTTTGGAGAGCGCTTAAATTTTGGTCAGATTTACTAAATTAAGTCTAGTTAAGTGGAGTTTTTCTAGGTGTAACTAGGCATAAGAGTAGGAGACTCAATTTCCGCCCATTCAGAGTGAATGAAGAGTCATTTTTGACTAATTGGAGCACTCTGGAGCCATTGGTGTAGAGAAAACAACCATTATAAGTTTGTAAATACATGTAATAGCAGAATTTTTAGCATAATGAAAGACGGACATGCCATTGGGAGCTGGACCAGCAGATGTAGCATAGGAGGGGTGAACTTCTTCATCATTCCTGCTGTGTAAATTATATGTGGTGAGTTATTTATCTATTTTACACTATTGTTACGTGTTATTTTTTCTTATTTCATGCTTCTAATTCTCTAAAAATCATCTACATTTCATGGGAAAAAACCTCAATCCTTAAGAAAACTAATTACACAAGTATCTACATGTTTATAAACTAAAAAGAAACTTAGCACAAAAAAAACAATACAGTCCTTTTAGATCATATTGGTATCAGAGCTAGAGTTTTCTCTGGTGTTGTTTAGTGCAAATAATTGTTTAACTATTTGCAAGTTTTAGATGCTTAAAAGGCTCAATCTCAAGAGAGGAGAAGGAAAATTGGTGGGAGCAGAAGGGTCTCAAGAAGAGCCAAAGAAAAAGAGAGAAATATTTCCACAATCTCCACCACCTATTTCACCTCCTAAGGAAGCAGAAGCTACCTTAAGCATGTCTCATAGAGAAGGAGAAATCCATGAACAAGTTGATCCCAAAGAGGAAGAAAGAGTGTTCAGGAAAGAATTCCTTGACATGACTGAGATGGTTAGAATCCTTTATCAAGAAAGGAATGAGAGACTAGAAGGAGAAGGATCCAAACTTCACAAGGAAGTACATGGATCTTCACGAGGTCACAATGATGAAGATAAGTCAAAGAAGGGAAATGGAGGAAATGGAGGCAATCGAGAGCCATCATCCTCACCCTCATCATCATCATCCTCTACTTCTTCTTCAGTACATCAGCCACACAAGTCAAAGAACACTAGTAAAAGTCCTTTTTTAAAACTTGATGTTAAGTTTGAATTGCAAATGTTTAATGGTGAAGTCAATGCAGAAAAATTGATAATTGTATTAGGCAATTGGAGGTCTATTTGAGAATCTAGAACCGTCAAGATGATGATACCAAAATCCAATTAGCTTCATTAAGAATGGAAGGTGCAACACTTGTTTGGTGGGAAGCCAAGACAAAGGAGGAGATCAAAAAACATGGTAAGATTATTCTATCATGGTTAGATTTCATTATCTATAGAACAACAGTTTTATCCATTATCTCATATGAAAAAATTCATAATGAACTGGAAAAACTTTAGGCAATTGAAGGGATAAAATGTGCAAGAATACACCCAAGAATTTAGGATAAGAGCTCTCTTATTAGGGGTATATTTGCAGAGCCAAGATACTTTGCTCAAGTACATTGGAGGCTTACATAGCTATCTAAAAAATAATATTCTCATGTTTAACCCCACCAGTCTAGATGAAGTATGTGTTCAGGCCACACATCTATATGCTAGAGGGAAGAACATTTCTGAAGAGGGTAGGAAGAAACCTTTTAAGGGAAAATCCAAAGAAAAGACCTCAAAAGGTAAAAGAAAAAGGAATGCATCTATTAAGAAAGAGGGAGAAAATTTGGTTTATAAACATTTTTCAAAATAAGGCCACGATGAAACTCATTGTTGGAAATTACATCCTGAAACGAGGCCAAAGAAACCCAATAACAAAGGGAAACATAAAATTGCTACTACAACTCAACATGATTTAGGAGATGATTCCAGTGATGAATCTAAGATTACAACCATGGGATTTAAAAAAATGAAGGGAAAAGAAATTGAAACTAAACCCAGTACTAGTACATCAAACTATCACATACATACTCCAAATGAATAAGAAAGAATAGAATTGTTTCATGTGAGGCTCATATCCAAAAATACCAAGATTGACACATTTGATTGACAGTGGGTCACAAGCAAACTTAATATCTAAAGACTTGGTCAAGAAACTTAACCTTGAGACCATACCACATCCTAAACCATATCCCTTAGGTTGGATTCTTAAGGATGAAAATTTACTGGTTTCAAGGAAATGTATATTGCGGTTTGCAATCACTGCAAATTTTGTTGACACAATTGAATTAGATGTGATTCCACTTGAAATAACAGGTATTGTGTTGGGGATTCCTTACTTGTATGACAGGAAAGTGATTTTCCATTGCCATGAGAACAAATATCATCTATTCAAAGATGGTAAGGATTTAATTGTTAGAGCACATTGCAAGAAGACAAACATTGCTATGGTAAATGTTGGACATGTAAAAAGGTTGGTAAATTCAAGTAAGAATTTTGTTCTTCTAATGATTAAGCCTAAAGCTGATGTTAATCATGAATCATTTGAGGGATGTGATCCTAAGTTGAAATCATATTTATATCATGTATTTAATGCACATCATGAGATGTTTCAGGAGCCAACAATATTACCTCCAAAAAGAGATATTCAACATTAGATTCAGTTGCAAAAATATTGTCCTCTTCCAAACATCGGTATGTATCACATGTCAATAATGGAGAATGTTGAAATAAAGAGGAAAATCAAAGAGATGTTGGACAAAGGAATCATAAGGCCAAGCTCCTCTCCATGCAGTTCACCCATAGTCTTGATATCAAAGAAATATAGGACTTGGTGCATGTGTGTATATTTTCGAGCTTTGAACAAGATTACGGTAAAGAATCGTTACCCACTCCAAAGAATAGATGATTTTCTTGATCAGATAAAAGAGGCAAAGTTTTTCAATAAGTTATATTTACGAAGTGGATATCATCAAGCAATCATTGCAGAAAGTGATATATGGAAAACTGCATTCAAAACCAAACAAGGACTCTTTGAGTGGTTAGTTATGCCATTTGGTTTGTGTAATGCACTGGAAAATTTCACGCATGTTATGGATAGTGTTTTGCGTCCATTCCTTGATGACTTTGTGATTGTGTACTTAGATGCCATATTTATTTTTAGCAAAACAAGAGAAGATCATGTCTTGCATGTGAATAGAGTGCTTGATATTTTGAAGAAAGAGAAATTGTTTCTTAAGATGTCAAAGTCCGAGTTTGGAAAGACTTCTTTGGTCTATTTGGGACACATTGTATGAGGAGGAGAGTTGAGAATTGATCCTTATAAAGTGGAATACATTGTGAATTGGCCCATATCCAAAACAATTATCGAGGTAATAATTTTCTTAGGTGCAGCTCAATATTGGAGAAAGTAATTTATTGCTAACTTTTCATCCATCGCAGCTCCTATGCATGTAGTGACAAGTGTGAAGAAAGGCTTCCAATGGGGAGGAAAACAACAACAAGCTTTCGAAGCTTTAAAAGAAAATATTAGTTCAACTTCAATCCTTGCATTACCAAATTTGAGACAACCATTCGAGATTCAAACCGATGCTAGTAATTATGCCATGGGCAGAGTGCTTTTACAACATGGTAAGCGTATATCTTTTCATTATAAAAATTTTAATGTTGCTTTGTGACTAATTATCCTACATATGACAAAGAACTATATGCGTTGGTACAAAGTGTCAAGAAGTGGAAACACTACTTGATGGGTAAAGAGACTATTGTGCATACCGATCACCAACCATTACAGTACTTGTAGTCGAAAAAAAATTGCAGCAATCGAGACATTTCAGGTGGATGGGATTTCTTCAACAGTTTCACCTGGTTATAATGTACAAGAAATGTATTTTCAATAACGTTGCTAATATTATTTCAATACCAATCATTAGTGCATCTACTTTACTCAAAAATGATTATATTGTACATGAGAGTTACATAGAACAATATGCACATGACATTGATTTTCAAGATGTGTATGCTAGTTTGAGTGAAGGAAATCAAGTTGAAGAAAAATATTATCACATGTATAACAATTTTATATTTCATTTGGGAAAGTTGTGTATACCACAAGGAGATAGGCTAAGTGTCATGAGAGAAGCTCATTCATCTCTTATTACTGGACACTTTGGGGTAAGCAAAACAATGGTGCATCTACAAAGGTATTTCTATTGGCCTCGCATGATAGATAGTTTCTCACGTTTTATAAGAGGTTGTTCTATGTGTGCTACAAGTAAGCCTAGTAATAGGAAGCTTGGGTTGTACACACCACTACCGGTACCATGAAGGCCATGGGAGAGTGTCTCCATGGACTTTGTTGGAGGTATACCTATGTCAAGAAAACAACATGATTATATTTATGTAGTTGTGGATAGATTTATTAAAATGTGTATACTTATGTGATGTAAGAAAACCATTACTGTTGAACTTTATTTTCAACATGTTTGGGTTCATTTTGGATTGCTAAATTCTATTGTTAGTGACAGGGATTCCAGGTTCAATGGGAATTTTTGGTCAAATATATGGAGTATGATGGACACAAAGTTGAAAAATTGTATCGCTTTTCATCTGCAAACAGATGAAAAAACCGAGGTGGTGAACAAAACCGTTGTGCATCTATTGAGAGGATATTGTAGCAAACATTCTAAGTTGTGGGATGAGAAACTGCATTACATTCAACACACTTACAACCAGGAAAATCACTCTTCAGCACAAACATCACCCTTTTAAGTATGCTTTGGGTATTTGCAAAATTCTCCATTAGAATTCATCTTTGGGAAGGATGTTTCAATAGATGACCATAGTGGTATTGATAAGGCTCAAAATTTCATTGAGAAAATTCAAATTATACAACAACAAGTTCAAGAACATCTTGAGAAAAGTCAAATAAAATACAATGAGAGGCATGACAAACATAGAGTTGATCACAAGTTTCAAGAAGAAGATGAGGTATGGTTGCACATTAGCAAAGAAAGGTTGCAAGGGGAAGGTAAAAAGATCAAACCCATTCGCTATGGTCCATTCAAGATCATAAAGAAAGTTGGTAATAATGCATTTCAACTTGACTTTCCTTCTTATATGAAAATGTATTCAGTTGTTAATGTTCAAAACTTACGTTTGTATGAGCCATCTCTTATCGATGGTCAAGGAAGTGATGTTTAGCTACCTTATATTGAATATTTCTCGCCAGAATTTATGGATGAGCTCAAGGAAGATACAATTCTTGACAGGAGGGTAAGAGCATCCAAGAGGGGAAGTGTTGACTACCTTTGAGTTGGGCTCAATGGCACTAAACCATGCAAGGAAAAGCGGATGGAGGTTGGAAAGGTGAGGGAGTTTTACCCTCATCTACTGAACAGGAAATCAAGTCTTCTGGGGTCCAAAAGCTTCCCAATGGGGAGGAGTGATCAGAAGTTCATAAAATTTTCTCAAAATTCAAAATTACAGAATTGGGTTAAGACCCATATGGTTGCGTAGATCTCGTCTTCCTGATTCTGGCACCATGAATGGTTCGAAAAACCAATTTCATATGAGGGAGATATCACGTTCTAATAAAAAATCCAAACATGTAAATTTTGCGACAGTTTGACGAGGGTTGAGTAGGATGCAGAGTCACCAAAAGGAATATTCTAAGGAATATTCCTTTGCTCAAAACCAATTATAGGATGAAAAGTGGTGCCATTTGGTTGGTCTAATTGGTTGTGCATTAGTTTGGAGGACCAAATAAAGGGTTCCATATGACTAGACCTGAGGCTGCCACATGTCCCCTTAATGGTGTATCAAAATTTTTGTGAGGTCCACAAGGCTCGACCCCACGACCTCCGACAGAGCATGCGCCCATATAAACTGCCCGAGCTACACATGAATCTTAACCATGATAGTGGTCAGGCTTATGTTATAGTTCATTGCAATGGAGTATGGGGGTTAGGACCACCGACGGTCCCAACTCGCCAGCAGTCCTGCATGGTGGTGTCACATGGCAGCGATTGAAATAACAAATATTAACTGCACAGTAAAGTGTTAACTCCGACAGTATCTACAACCGTTTCTGATATTTAATGTCACATGCAACCATATATTGTTAATTCTCCGTGCGGTCAGTGCTAACACGTCGTTCAACCCACGACTTCAACTCCAGTTTAAGCTTATCACCACGGTTTAAGACTATAGCTTTGCCCAACCATAACTGTAACCGCGGGGTGGTATGGCATGTGTCCAACCACCTAACACTTAATTTAAATTCCATGGATTATTCTACAGATTTTGGAGCATGCCTAAATTTTCGACATATTTACTAAATTAACTCCAGTTAAGTGGAGTTCTCCACTTTTAGTGGAGATTTTCTAGGTGTAGCTGGGAAAAAGAGTAGGAGATTCAATTTTCACCCATTCAGAGTGAATGAAGAGTAATTTTTGACTAATTGGAGCATTCTGGAGCCATTGGTGAAGAGAAAAAAACCATCAGAGGCATGTAACTACATGTAATAGCAAAATTTTGAGCGTAATGAAAGATGGACATGCCATTGGGAGATGGACTAGTAGCGGTAGCCCAGGAGGGGTGAACTGCTTCATCATGTCTATTGTGTAAATTATATATGGTGACTTATTTATCTGTTTTACACTTCTGTTCAGTGTTATTTGTGCTTATTTCATGCTTCGAATTCACTAAAAATCATCTACATTTCATGGAAAAAAATCTCAATCCTTAAGCAAACTAATGACACAAGTATGCACATGTTTATAAACTGAAAAGACACTTAGTAGAGAAAAAAATAATACAGTCCTTTCAGATCAACTGATCCAATTAATGGGGGTTTGGCACTGCCTACCATATAAAGCTTCAAATGAACTCATATTCAGTGATTCCTGATACCCATTTTTACAGGAAAATTCCACCAGATGGAGATAATCTTCCCATTTCATGGGTCGCTACATCACATAAATTCATAGCATGTCCTTCGGTATATGGTTTACCCATTCCATTTGTCCATCCTTCTAAGGATGGTATGTCGTGCTAAACTGGAATTGTGTGCCTAGATCTGTAAAAAATGCCTTCCAAAAGGCTGAAGTAAACTTGACATCTCTATCTGAGATGACTATTTTTGCAATGCCATGTAATCTAAATATTTCTCTCATGAATATGTCAGCAATCTGGATGGTTTTAAAATAGGACTGTATAGGAATAAAATGAGCTGCTTTTCTTAACCGATCGACAAATACCATTATAGAGTCATTGTGTCTCTTTTAACTTGGTAATCCAACAATAAAATCCAACAATATAACTTCCCATTTCCACTCTGGTACTAGTATGGGTTGCAATAACCCGGCTGGGCATTGATGCTCAAATTTAACCAGCTGACATTCCAAACATTTAGTTAAATATCCAGTGATGTATTTATGCATCCCGAGCCAAAAATAATCTTTTCTTATGGCTGTTAGGATTTTTTGATAGCCAGGGTGTCCAGAATATGAACTCCAATGATACTCATCTAGAATCAACTCTTTTAAAATAAGTTGATTAGGAATATATATTTTTCCTCAGAAGATCAATAATTGTTCATTATCGATGGTATCGTCTGATTTATTTCCATGATCTTCTGGATATTTATTTTGCTGCCATAGAAACTGATATTCATGACCTTTTGTTACAGCCTCCTTCACCTATTCCTAGAATTTGAATTCCACATGATTAAAGTATAACTCATATACATGATGGAGTTTTCCGCTTAATGCATCGGCTACCTGATTTTCCTTTCCCTTAACGTGCTGCATTTCAAAATCAAATTTGCTTAGGAACACATTCCACCTAGCCTGGTGAGAATTTAAGTCAGCTTTTTAAAAATAGGTGGTCAAGCTGCTATGGTAATGTTTCAACACAAAATTCTTTCCCAATAAGTAGTGCCTCCATATTTTGAGTGCATGCACTATTGTGGTCAATTCGCGATCATATGCAGAGTATCATTGTTCATGATCTTTCAACTTTCTTGATTCATATGCCACAACTTTTCCATCTTGTGACAACATTGCTCCTACTCCTTCTTTCCTAGTGTCGGTGTAAACTTCAAAATCTAAATTTAGATCTGCCACTTTCAAAACAGGAGTTGTAGTCACCATTTTTTTTAACTTTTCAAAACTAGATTGGCATTCACTAGTCCATTCAAATACTCGTCCCTTTTGCTGCAACGAGGTTATGGGAAATGAAATTTTTAAAAATCATTCTATAAACCGCCTATAATAACCATCCAGTCCCATAAATGATATTATGTCTGTTATGTTCTTAAGAACCCTCCATTATATGATAATATTTATATTTTCAGGGTCTACTGATATTCTTTCAGCTGAAATGACATGGCCTAAATACTAGATTTTCTCTTTATAGAAATCCCACTTGCTGAATTTGGCGTACAACTGATGGTATGTTAACATTTTTAGCACTATAAGGAAATGTTACTTATGCTCCTTCGTATTCTTTGATTAGATTAATATATCATCTATAAAAATCACGACAAATTTATCCAAATATGGGTGAAATATCCCATGCATCAAGCTCATGAATGTTGTTGGTGCGTTGGTTGCTGACGCTTTGGTCAATCCAAATAGTAAAACCACAAATTCATAGTTCATGTACCTGGTTCGAAAAGATTTATAGATGTCTTCATCTTTATCCATATCTGATGATACCGAGATCTTAGATCTATTTTTGAAAATATAGTTCCCCTTTTACCCGATCGAAAATATCATCGATTCGAGGCAGTGGGTATTTGTTCTTAACTGTTAATTTGTTATGTTTTTTGTAGTCCATGCACATTCACATTGTACTATATTTCTTCTTCACAAAAAACACTGGTGTCCCCAAGGTGACACACTAGGACAAGTATATCCTTTATTCAACAATTCTTGTAATTTCATTTTCAGTTTTGCCAATTTAGGCACACTCATTCGGTATGGTGCACGTGATACCAGTGCTGCCCCTAGCATTAGTTCGATGGTGAAATATATGTCCTTGTTAAGTGGCAGTCTGAGTATGTTTTATGGAAATACATGCATAAAATCCCGCACCACTAGGATATTTTCCATCATAGGAGTATTATCTTTATAGTTAGTAAATGCTACTTGGATTGCATAGATTTGGCCCCCTTCCTAATGCATTTTCCCAGCTATGATGCTGTGATAGGATGCAACTGAAGTGGCTTCTTTATTCCTTGCAACTCTTGAAGTGTTCTATCTTCGGCCTTGTAATGATTAATTTTATCCTTGCAGTCCACTAATGGCCAATGCACTTCAAACCATTCCATCCCCAGTAGTATATCATAGGAGCCTAAAGGTAGAATGTTTAATTCAACCTTTATATGTTGGTTTCCAACTTCCAGAGGACAGTTGGAAAATTTGGCATTGAATCTTCACTTTGCCTTAGTGGCCAACTTTACTAACCACGGATTTTTGAACTTTTGGATTTGTAATTCACATTTTTCCACATTCCTGAGATTTACGTGGCTTAAACTAGCACAAGGATCAACCAAAATAGATAGAGGGTGGGAGTACATCTTACCTTCCAGTTCTATCATGGTTGGTTGGTAATATGCTTGCCAATATTCAAGTGCAACGTTGATTCTAGGTATGTTTCATGCCATGTCCCCAATAGTCGATGCTTCTTGCACATTTGTTGCAGTTTCATTTCGTCCATGGTGGGGGCAGTTCTTATAATACTGTGCCTCACCGCATCCCCAACATTGCCATGGCGATTTCTGGGTCTGTCAATGATCTGGTCTACTGGATGCTTTAGTGGGTCATTCCTCTACTGGCCACATATTTCTTTGTTGATTTATTCCTGATTATCTACTTGCTCAATTTCTGGCTGCACCCTTAAAATTACTAGATTTTTTGTTTTTTAAATTGCAATTACTTCTCTGCCCTTTCTCAGGCAGCCAATTCCGTCCAAATTCTCCTTTTACCTTGGATTTCTGATAGCACATATGTTCCTTTCGAATCACATCATCCATGGTCTTTGGGTTTACAAATTCCATTTTCTCCTTCATATGAGTAGGCAAACTTCTCAGAAATTGTTGTACTTTTGCGTTTTCATCCCTTGGATATGGCACATATCTCAGAAATTAAGTAAACTTAGTTACAAATTCATCCATGGATAGTTGTCCCAACTTCAAGTCATGAAACTCCCTAAAATTTTCATCATAAAAATACTCTGTGAGATATTTATCTTTAAATTATTTCTGGAATTCGTCCGAGGTCACATTCTGATCCTCTATACTTCGCACATTTTTAACTTCTTCCCACCACAAGGTTGATTTTTCCCACAATTTATAGATGGCTAAATGAGCCTTTAGTTTACTGCTATACTCGTACATTTGAAAATATTTATTCATGTTTATTCTCCATGCTTCATCTACTTCATCAGCTTCTCCATCGTATGTGGGAGGTTTAATATTTTTGAATTCACCTTGCAGTTCTACCTTCTGTTTCTTTATTTCTTGCTAGTCGGTGACATTTCCCAACTCTGATTCATTATAAGATTTAGGTTTATTACTTTGTTGGATTTGGCTACCTTCCAAGTTGTCATTTGTTGTTTCTTGCTTCTCACCCTCTTCTTCGGTGTTCCGTTCGAGGCTTGGTTGAATTATCCCTTGATTTTGTTTATCTGGGAGGCTTTTAAGGATCTTCTCCTGCTCCTATATCAACCTATCATTCTCACCTCTGACTCGTACCATTTCTTCTTGTAACTGTTGTACCCACATCTATGGATTCATTTCTTAATTATGTTGGGGATGAATTTCTCCTGAAGTGCTAGATTGGAAGTTTCTGTGTTGTAATTTTTCAGATGTAGGACTCGAAATATCCATAGTAGTCATTTTTCAGTCTACGTTTTGAGTCTGGATCTAGACTCATCATCAAGACTATTTGCTAAGAAGAGAGAAGATCAAGGCTAATAAATAAGGGTGGAAAAGCAAAAAGGAGGAAAAAGGCCGACTAGCTCATTAATAATTGTCAACTAATTAATGCAATATTTCTTATTGTATATTTATTCCTTTAATTTTATAATTTGGTTTATTCAATTATTGATTTTTATCTTATCTAAAAAAGCTACTCTATAATATAAAAAGGGGGGGTTGATTAAATTAATAGTATGAGGAATAAATATTATAATTTTTTTTTTAAATATTTATTGACACCTAATATTATAATTTATGATAATTTACTAAGTACTGATATTTAACAATTTTATTAAATACCATGGCTTCTTTAAGTTCTTAAAATAATATTTTCTATTTAAGTTAATTGATTAAAAGGGGGATCTACCTCATTAATATATTAAAGTGACTAAATTAAAATTATTTTACCTAATTAATATTAAAAAGGGAAGGAAAGGTTTAAATTAAGGAGGTAACTAAAAGGTTATTTTTTTGAATATGCCTAAGAGGGTCGCAAAATGAGAGGGAATAGGGGGGTTTATTTGATTAGCACAAAAACAAGGGTTTTAATTTTACTAGAATTAAAGGTTTTATAAAGCAGAGGGGCTCGATTGCAGGGTTTGAAATAAGGGAAGAAAAGAAAAAGAAAAAAGGGGGGAGGGTAAAGGGAGGAAAAGGAGAGCTTTAGGAGAATAATTTTACCGGATAGCAGGGGCGACAGGAGATGATGAGGGGTCCAAGGGGGAAGGAGAGGTTTAGAGGGTGCGAGACCTAGGTAAACACAAGAGGGTAAAGGGGTAAGGTGACGTCATACCATATCAGCAAGGGGGAGCTTATTTGCGGGAAAGGATATGGATTCAATTCCTGCTAATCTCTAGGCCTTCATCTCTATTAAGGTTGTGAGTGTGTTTAATGATTTCCAGGGCTTCACGGACTTTGCGTTTAAAACGATGCTTCTCATTGGTAATGACCACTGCATTTTCAAGGCATATGTGGTGACGAGTTTTATTGGAGTGTTTTGCTAATGCTAAGGTTTTAGTTCTTCCTAACCTAATGTCTGCCCCATGCTCTTTAAACCTAATTTTGAAGGTCCTCCCAGTTTCCCCAATATAGCACTCTCTGTAAGAACAATTAATTTTGTAAACCCCTTTCTGTTGGAGGTGGTCAAGGTCATCTTTGACAGATTTCATTCTCTGTTTGATGGTCATTAGGGGTTTGAAGGATGTTTTAATGTTATTCTTAGCTAGGACTTTAGCCATCTTGTCTGTGACCCTTGGATGTAGGGAAGGTATGCTTTCGATGTTGCAGAATATTCAGTTGAAGTTCTATTATTATTATTATTATTTGATCTTTCTTTTTGGATAGCCTTGTTGATGTCTCTCATACTATATCCAAGGTTCATAAATGATCTCTTAAGCTGTTCTATTTCTTCCTCAATATGTGTATCATCTGATATTCTAAAAGCTCTTGTAAAAGGAGTCAACAGGACCCCCATATTTTGGGTTGGGAAGTGATGTGAATCAGCATGTAGGTAATTGTCTGTGTGGGATTTCTTCCTAAATACCTTATGTCCAAGGGTTCCGTCCTCATTTCTCAAGAGTAGAATGTCAAGGAAAGGGATATGATTGTTTAATTCACCTTCCATAGTTAATTGTATATATTTGGAAATTCTATTGAGGTGGTTCAGGAATTTATCTGATTCTTCATCCCCATCTAGCCAATTGACGTTAGTGTCATCCACGAACCTGAATCCGAATTTAGGTTTAAAAGGGTAAGAGTCAAGAGCCTTCTTCTCAAATTTTTCCATAAAGAGGTTTTCCACTATGGGTGACAATGGAGAACCCATAGCCACCCCTAATGTTTGTTCAAATATTTCACCTTGGAAGGTGAAGAAGGTGGAGCGGAGACAAATTTCAGCTAGCCTTGTAGTCTGGGGGTCTGTGACTTCTTTTACCACCTGAACAGCTTCATCTAGAGGGATTTTTGTGAAGAGTTGAATGACGTCGAAGCTCACAATTCTATCTTCGGGATCTAATTTGGATTTTTTAATGAAATAAATGTAATGGTTGGAGTCATTGATAAATGAACTAGTTTTTCCGACCAGAGGGGCGAGGGTGTTGGCCACGAATTTGGCTAATTCATAAGTAGGGGCTCCTATGGTATTGACAATGGGTCTCAGAGGCGTGCCAAATTTGTGGATCTTAGGGGCACCATAAATGCGTGGCATGATCTCACCCTCCAGGTATAGGCGCTTTTTTATTTTATCATCCAGATTCGACTCTTTAATAACTTTTCTAACCTTGTTTATGACCTTGGAGATAGGGTTTTCTTTGAGTTTCTTGTAGATCCCACTATTATGAAGGTGCTCCTTCATTTTATTTACATATTCCTCTTTGTCCATTATTACCGTAGCTCCTCCTTTGTCTGCTTTTAAGATGACAATGTTCTCATTACCTCTCAAGTTTTTTAAGGCATTTAATTGTTCTTTACTTAAATTCCTTTTAGGTGGTTTAGATTTATTTAAAATGATGGCACATTCTTGCCTCACGAGGTCTTTGTATTCATCATTCAAAGGTTTGATGCTATTTTCAATACCGTATATAAGTTATTCTTTAGGAATCCGGTTGGGGGCTACTGTGAAATTGAGCCCTTTGTTCAAAACCTCTCTTTCTATATTGTTTAACTCATATGAAGAGATATTCACCACTTTTTTACTTATGCACTTTATGATATTAGGGTTTTCATGTTGTCTTTTATTGTGAATGATATCTATTGAAGTATTTCTTAAACCTTGATCTTGTTCCATAGAATCGTAACCTTTTAACGCTGATTGATTAACTTGTTTATTGTTGGGCCCATCCCTTATACTGCTCACGGTATTGTTTTCCATTTCATACACGTTGCTGTCTAAACCTAGCCACTACTCATCGTAGCCATAGACCTCCATTGACCGTTCCAGTCCTTCCTTAATACTTGATACTTCATTGCTTTGCGTATTTAAGACACTTGACTTAACATTTTTGTCTACGTACATTGCATTGTTTTGACCTCTGGAATCCGATTTTTCACTGCTATTTATGCACAAAGTATTTAGACTCTTCTCAATTGTTTTTTCTATTGTTGTGTTTGTCTTCAGCGGAGTCCGTATGGAGATTAACTTATTCTATCAATACTTAGTCCATATCTGCGAGTGCATTGCTGTGCATATTTATAACATCTGACTCGTCTATCACACCATATTGTTTTGACCTCTGGATTCACTATTGTTTATGCACAATGCATTACGACTGTTCTCACTTGATTTTTTGCTATGCTTGTCTTCAGTGGAGTCCATATGGACGTTAAATTCCTCTTTCAATACTTCGTCCATCTGATATGGGTTAATGTTCTTTCCATTAATTTCGTCGTTGTCGTGTACAGATGCTATGAAGGGGATTAGATTAACCGTGGAGGGAGCTTGGTTAATCTAGCTTCCAGTTGCCCGGTTAATTGCATACTCGATTGCGGAGGATGTTTTAGAGGAGACCGGATTCTAGACCGCAGAAGGATTATACATCGCGTCATCTGGTTGCAGATCTATGTGATCTTGCCAATGTTTAGATTTATTACTTAATTTCTTTAACTTCCTGTTTTGTTTATCACGTGCTCAACAACCTTCTCTCTCAGCCTTGAGTGCAGCTGTTGCATCAATGGTGGACCAGAGATCTTTTCAGATGACCGGAGCTAGTTTTAAGTGCATTTTATAAGCTTTGGTGGATAGTTGATCTAGCCAGAACTGCATTTTGTGTATTTCATGCTAGATAAGGGATCCACTAAGGTGGTTGAACGCCCTGTGGTTATGATAGTTATGGAGTTTATGTTTGATGTGGGCGAAGGCTGGTATCAGATTAGAGTCACGATAGTGCTTGAGGAAGGAGAGATCTGCTTCTCTTCTTTGAATTTTGATCCTAGTTTTTTCGAGATTACGAATCTCAGTCCACATGTCCCTTCCGTACAGGGTAACAATGCTATATTGGAGGTTTCTGTGGTGTAATTTTTCAGATGTAGGACTCGGAATATCCACAGTAGTCATTTTTCAGTCTATGTTTCGAGTCTGGATCTAGACTCATCATCAGGACAATCTGCTAAGAAGAGAGAATATCAAGGCTAATAAATAAGGGTGGAAAAGCAAAAAGGAGGAAAAAGGCCAACCAACTCATTAATAATTGTCAAATAATTAATGCAATATTTCTTATTTTATATTTATTCCTTTAATTTTATAATTTTGTTTATTCAATTATTGATTTTTATCTTATCTAAAAAAGCTACTCTATAATATAAAAAGGGGGGGGTTTATTAAATTAATAGTATGAGGAATAAATATTATAATTTTTTTATTTTTTTATTTTTTTTTATTGACACCTAATATTATAATTTATGATAATTTACTAAGTAATGATATCTAAAAATTTTATTAAATACCATGGCTTCTTTAAGTTCTTAAAATAATATTTTCTATTTAAGTTAATTGATTAAAAGGGGGATCTACCTCATTAATATATTAAAGTGACTAAATTAAATTTATTTTACCTAATTAATATTAAAAAGGGAAGGAAAGGTTTAAACTAAGGAGGTAACTAAAAGGTTATTTTATGAATATGCCTAAGAGGGTAGCAAAATGAGAGGGAATAGGGGGGTTTATTTGATTAGCACAAAAATAGGGGTTTTAATTTTACTATAATTAAAGGTTTTATAAAGCAGAGGGGCTCGATTGCAGGTTTTGAAATCAGGGAAGAAAAGAAAAAGAAAAAAGGGGGGGAGGGTAAAGGGAGAACAAGGAGAGTTTTAGGAGAATAAGTTTACCGGATAGCGGGGGCGACAGGAGATGATGAGGGGTCCAAGGGGGAAGGAGAGGCTTAGAGGGTGCGAGACCTAGGTAAACATAAGGGGGTAAAGGGGTAAGGTGACGTCATACCTTATCAGCAAGGGGGAGCTTATTTGCGGGAAAGGCTATGGATTCAGTTCTTGCTAATCTCTAGGCCTTCATCTCTATTAAGGTTGTGAGTGTGTTTAATGATTTCCAGAGCTTCACGGACCTTGCGTTTAAAATGATGCTTCCCATTGGTAATGACCACCGCATTTTCAAGGAATATGTGGTGACGACTTTTATTGGAGTGTTTTGCTAATGCTGAGGTTTTAGTTCTTCCTAACCTAATGTCTGCCCCATGTTCTTTAAACCTAATTTTGAAGGTCCTCCCAGTTACAATTAATTTTGTAAACCCCTTTCTGTTGGAGGTGGTCAGGGTCATCTTTGACAGATTTCATTCTCTGTTTGATGGTCATTAGGGGTTTGAAGGATGTTTTAATGTTATTCTTAGCTAGGACTTTAGCCATCTTGTCTGTGACCCCGTGGATGTAGGGAAGGTATGCTTTCGATGTTGCAGAATATTCAGTTGAAGTTCTATTATTATTATTATTGGATCTTGCTTTTTGGATAGCTCTGTTGATGTCTCTCATACTATATCCAAAGTTCATAAATGATCTCTTAAGCTATTCTATTTCTTCCTTAATATGCGTATCATATGATATTCTAAAAGCTCTTGTAAAAAGAGTCAACAGAACCCCCATCTTTTGGGCCAGGAAGTGATGTGAATCAGCATGTAGGTAATTGTCTGTGTGGGATTTCTTCCTAAATACCTTATGTCCAAGGGTTTCGTCCTCATTTCTCAAGAGTAGAATGTCAAGGAAAGGGATTTGATTTTTTACTTCACCTTCCATAGTGAATTGTATATCTTTGGAAATGATATTGAGGTAGTTCAAGAATTTATCTAATTCTTCATCCCCACGTGGCCAATTAGCATTAGTGTCATTCACGAACCTGATCCAGAATTTAGGTTTCAAAGGGTAAGAGTCAAGAGCTTCTTCTCAAATTTTTACATAAAGAGGTTTTCCACTATGGGTGACAATGGAGAACCCATAGCCACCCCTAATGTTTGTTCAAATATTTCACCTTGGAAGGTGAGGAAGGTGGAGCGAAGACAAATTAGAGCTAACCTTGCAGTCTGGGGGTCTATGAATTCTTTTACCACCTGAATAGCTTCATCTAGAGGGATTTTTGTGAAGATTTGAATGACATCGAAGCTCACAATTCTATCTTTGGGATCTAATTTGGATTTTTTAATGAAATCAATGTAATTGTTGGAGTCCTTGATAAATGAACTAGTTTTGTCGACCAGAGGGGCGAGGGTGTTGGCCATGAATTTGGCTAATTCATAAGTAGGGGATCCTATGGTATTGACAATGGGTCTCAAAGGCACACCAGCTTTGTGGATCTTGGGGGCACCATAAATGCGTGGCATGATCTCACCCTCCGGATATAGGCGCTATTTTATTTTATCATCCAGATTTGACTCTTTAATAGTTTTTCTGACCTTCTTTATGACCTTGGAGATAGGGTTTTCTTTGAGTTTCTTGTAGCTCCCACTATTATGAAGGTGCTCCTTCATTTTATTTACGTATTCCTCTTTGTCCATTATTACCATAGATCCTCCTTTTTCTGCTTTTAAGATGACAATGTTCTCATTACCTCTCAAGTTTTTTAAGGCATTTAGTTGTTCTTTACTTAAATTCCTTTTAGGTGGTTTAGATTTATTTAAAATGATAGCACATTCTTGCCTCATGAGGTCTTTGTCTTCATCATTCAAAGGTTTGATGCTGTCTTCAATACTGTAGATAATTTCTTCTTTAGGAATCCGGTTGGGGGCTACTGCGAAATTCAGCCCTTTATTCAAAACCTCTCTTTCTATATTGTTTAACTCATATGAAGAGATATTCACCACTTTTTTACTTATGCACTTTATGATATTAGGGTTTTCATGTTGTCTTGTGTTGTGAATGATATCTATTGAAGTATTTCATAAACCTTCATCTTGTTCCATAGAATCGTAACCTTTTAAAGCTGATTGATTAACTTGTTTATTGTTGGGCCCATCCCTTATACTGCTCACGGTATTGTTTTCCATTTGATACACGTTGCTGTCCAAACCTGGCCACTGCTCATCATAGCCGCAGACCTCCATTGACCGTTCCGGTCCTTCCTTCATACTTGAGACTTCATTGCTTTGCGTATTTAAGACACTTGACTTAACATTTTTTACTACGTACATCGCATCATTTTGACCTCTGGAATCCGATTTTTCACTGCTGTTTATGCACAAAGTATTTAGACTCTTCTCAATTGTTTTTTTATTGCTGTGTTTGTCTTTAGCGGAGTCCATATGGAAGTTAACTTCTTCTATCAATACTTCATCCGTATCTGCGAGTGCATTGCTGTGCGTATTTATTACATCTGACTCGTCTACACACATTGTATTGTTTTGACCTCTGGATTCATTGTTGTTTACGCACAACGCATTACGACTGTTCTCACTTGATTTTTTGTTGTGCTCGCCTTCAGTGGAGTTCGTATGGACGTTAACTTCCTCTTTCAATACTTCGTCCATCTGATATGGGTTAATGTTCTTTCCATTAAATTTTTCGTTGCCGTGTACAGATGCTGTGAAGGGGATCAGATTGACCGTGGAGGGAGCTTGGTTAACATAGCTTCCAGTTGCCTGGTTAATTGCATACTCGATTGCGGAGGATGTTTCAGAGGAGACTGGATTCTAGACCGCAAAGGGATTGTACATCACGTCATCTAGTTGCAAATCTATGTGATCTTGCCAATGTTTAGATTTATTACTTAATTTGTTTAAATTCCTGTTTTTTTTATCACGTGCTGGGAAACCTTCTCTCTCAGCCTTGAGTGCAGCTGTTGCATCAATGGTGGACCAGAGATCTTTGCGGATGACCGGAGCTATTTTTAAGTGCATTTTATAAGCTTTGGTGGATAGTTGATCTAGCTAGAACCACATTCTGTGTATTTCGTGCCGGATAAGGGATCCACTAAGGCAGTTGAATGCCCTGTGGTTATGCTAGTTATGGAGTTTATGTTTGATGTGGGTGAAGGCTGGTATCAAATTAGAGTCACGACAATGCTTGAGGAATGAGAGATCTACTTCTCTTCTTTGAATTTTGATCCTAGTTTTTTCGAGATTACGAATCTCAGTCCACATGTCCCTTCCATACAGGGTAACACTGCTAGATTGGAGGTTTCTGTGGTGTAGTTTTTTAGATGTAGGACTCGGAATATCCACATTAGTTGTTTTTCAGTCTACGTTTCGAGTCTGGATGTAGACTCATCATCAAGACAATCTACTAAGAAGAGAGAACATCAAGGCTAATAAATAAGGGTGGAAAAGAAAAAAGGAGGAAAAAGGCCGACCAACTCATTAATAATTGTCAACTAATTAATGCAGTATTTCTTATTTTATATTTATTCCTTTAATTTTATAATTTGGTTTATTCAATTATTGATTTTTATCTTATCTAAAAAATCTACTCTATAATATAAAAAGGGGGGGATGATTAAATTAATAGTACGAGGAATAAATATTATAAATTTTTATTTATTTATTTATTTATTGACACCTAATATTATAATTTATGATAATTTACTAAGTAATGATATTTAACAATTTTATTAAATACCATGGCTTCTTTAAGTTCTTAAGATAATATTTTCTATTTAAGTTAATTTATTAAAAGGGGGATCTACCTCATTAATGTATTAAAGTGACTAAATTTAAATTATTTTACCTAATTAATATTAAAAAGGGAAGGAAAGGTTTAAATTAAGGAGGTAACTAAAATATTAGTTTTTTGAATATGTTTAAGAGGGTAGCAAAATGAGAGGGAATAGGGGGGTTTATTTGATTAGCACTAAAAGAGGGGTTTTAATTTTACTAGAATTAAAGGTTTTATAAAGCAGAGGGGCTCGATTACAGGGTTTGAAATAAGGGAAGAAAATAAAAAGAAAGAAGGGGGGCAGGGTAAAGGGAGGACAAGGAGAGTTTTAGGAAAAGAAGTTTACCTGATAGCAGGGGTGACAGGAGATGATGAGGGGTCCAAGGGGGAAGGAGAGGCTTAGAGGGTGTGAGACCTAGGTAAACACAAGAGGGTAAAGGGGTAAGGTGATGTCATACCTTATCAGCAAGGGGGAGCTTATTTGCGGGAAAGGCTATGGATCCAATTCCTGCTAATCTCTAGGCCTCCATCTCTATTAAGGTTGTGAGGGTGTTTAATGATTTCTAGGGCTTCACGGACTTTGCGTTTAAAATGATGCTTCTCATTGGTAATGACCACTGCATTTTCAAGGCATATGTGGTGACGTGTTTTATTGGAGTGTTCTACTAATGCTGTTTTAGTTCTTCCTAACCTAATGTCTGCCCCATGTTCTTTAAACCTAATTTTGAAGGTCCTCCCAGTTTCCCCAATATAGCACTCTCCGTAAGAAATAATTAATTTTGTAAACCCCTTTGTATTGGAGGTGGTCAGGGTCATCTTTGACAGATTTCATTCTCTGTTTGATGGTCATTAGGGGTTTGAAGGATGTTTTAATGTTATTCTTAGCTAGGACATTAGCCATCTTGTTTGCGACCCCTTGGATGTAGGGAAGGTATTCTTTTGATGTTGCGGGATATTTAGTTGAAGTTATATTATTATTATTATTGGATCTTGCTTTTTAATAGCTATGTTGATGTCTCTCATACTATATCCAAGGTTCATAAACAATATTTTAAGTTGTTCTATTTCTTCCTCAATATGCGTATCATCTGATATTCTAAAAGCTCTTGTAAAAAGAGTCAATAGAACCCCCATATTTTGGGCCGGGAAGTGATGTGAATCAGCATGTCGGTAATTGTCTATGTGGGATTTTTCCTAAATACCTTATGTCCAAGGGTTTCGTCCTCATTTCACAAGAGTAGAATGTCAAGGAAAGGGATCTAATTGTTTACTTCACCTTCAATAGTGAATTGTATATCTTTGGAAATGCTATTGAGGTGGTTCAGAAATTTATCTAATTCTTCATCCCCATATGGCCAATTAACGTTAGTGTCATCCACGAACTTGATCCAGAATTTAGGTTTCAAAGGGTAAGAGTCAAGAGCCTTCTTCTCAAATTTTTCCATAAAGAGGTTTGCCACTATGGGTGAAAATGGAGAACCCATAGCCACCCCTGATGTTTGTTCAAATATTTCACCTTGGAAGGTGAAGAAGGTGGAGCGGAGACAAATTTCAGCTAGCCTTGCAGTCTGGGGGTTTGCGACTTCTTTTACTACCTGAGCAGCTTCATCTAGAGGGATTTTTGTGAAGAGTTGCATTAGGGGAATTTTGAGGTCTAAAATGGGCCTCCTAAGGAAATTATAAAATAATAGTGGAAAAAATCAAATAAGATTTGATGACATCATCAAATTTTAGAGGGAAAAATGAAAAAACTACTTTTTCAACTTATCTCCCAAATTTTTTACTCAAATTTCGAGCGGGAGTACTTGTTGGATGCAAAATTTAATTCCCCATCCAAGAATTACCCATGTTGCACACTTTCAATGGGTCCTACTACACGAAAAATGAGAAATACATAAAAAAACGTGATTACAATCACGTTTTTAATGTATTTCTCATTTTTCGTGTAGAAGAGTTCATCGAAAGTATGCAACATGGGTACTCCTTGGATGAGGAATTAAATTCCGCATCCAATGAGTACTCCCGCTCGAAATTTGAGTAAAAATTTTGGGAGATAAGTTGAAAATACGAGTTGAAAAAGTAGTTTTATTATTTTATTATTTTTTAATATTTTTACCCTTTTATTTAAAAAAATGGTAAATCATCCCCCATGGTTGACATCATCATATTGAATCCTATTGGTTGTTATAAAGATTATTTTTGTTGTACATTTTTCTTAGGAGGCCCATTTTAGACCTCAAAATTCCCCTAATGAAGGACGTCGAAGGTCACAATTCTATCTTTGGGATCCAATTCTCCTAAAGTTTCGGGTGTTGGATGCACTGACCCCCTCCTCATCTTACTCGATCAACTCTTCCTTTTAATTCTGTGCACATTTACGCACATCAATTGTTACTTAGGTGACCCCTGTTTTGGTCCCAACGTTTGAATGCTTCTCTGATACCACCTGTAATGTCCAACCACATTATTACCTTACATCATAATTATTATTTTTTACTATTGGAAATTAAGCCCATAATCATCTTAAAGACAATAACATTAATCATTGTTTAAATAAAATATTTTGGGTTAGTGAGACGCTTTCAATTTAACTTAAACACAATGATAAGTTTCCTTTTTACAATGCTACAGTAGGTCTCCGCCATACACTTATACTAGACATTTCCATTATACATATAATATATATAAATTTCATTGTTAATCAACCCCTCCATGAAAATGTTGTCAATAGATTACTATATGTTCATTATTGATCTAGTACATTCAGGATTCTTAGAACTGGGACTATATCAACTGGAACATATTATTAATTTAATGATTAATGTATTATATCTCGTTGGATTCGCCGTATCCATGATCCTTACACTTTTATGCTTAAGAATCCATGTGTGGGCCTCTCCGCCATCGATGGGCAATTGAGACATATGACTAGTAGGGATGCTGGGGTGGTTAGGGTATTACCCTACCCCTCGAACCCTAACTGCCTCCCTCATTGTTATTTTATTTCTTCTATTGACGCTCGGCAACTCACATGAGTTTTTTGTTGTTTCTCTGGTGATCTTGACCTGGATAAGGCAACGACCCTGTGCATTTACCCAGTGAGTTGAATACGCTCCATTCCTTCTTTTTGTTAAGTTTTTAAGCTTTCTTGGTGATGGAACTGAGAGAAATGAGGGTTACCAAGTTCCTGGTGCAGATACTTGGTTGCAAACTGCGGGCTTAGGTAGAACCATGGCTGATTGTCATGTCCTCCACTTAGATGCCTAGTCAGGAAGGTTTACTCCACAGCCCCGTCAAAGTTAAGTTCACTGTCTCGACCACATAATTTGTTTTTGTTTCATTTTATAGCAACATTTGCTTTACTTCAAGATTCTTAATTGTTCTGTGTTGATGCAGGTGCAAGGAGTTCGCTACCCACATGGAATTAAGGTAAGGAATTATGATTCCTTGTATTTTTCTTCTATAGTTCGCATTTTCCATTTTTGTTCTTGTTTCTGGTACTAATGCACTATTGAATTCTTTGTACAAGTAAAACCCCTTTGCTCTTGTTCACTTGTATCAACAAGCCCTCTATGATCTATTCCAATGATGCATTTTTCTCATGTTTACAGGTGAAAAACATCGCTCCAGGCTAACTTTAATCCTCCGTCTCATGTTCAGTTTTAAGGTTTAAGTAATGTCATTTCTCTCTCAATTTGTTAAGGGTTTTAGTTTGTTCTCCACCCTTCGTGGGTTTGGTTGAACATGCGACTGTTACTTAAATTATCATTTCGACACCATTGCATTTAGCAAGGGTTTTTCCTGTTTGTTTTTCGCAATATTGTAAATATGCCCCTAAGGGGTTTTCCATTGTTTTAATTATGCATTTATTTTACTACAATTTATCAACTTGTTTAGTTCACAGATGTGAAGGGTATCATATGGTTAGTCGACCTTCTGGTCACCGTTAGATGTCGTGAAGGGTATTGCTATCAGTTCTTTTTTTTGCATTAATATTTCCATGAATATTCTGGGTTATTTATATACATATATTTTTATTCGTGTGTTACTTTATTTCTCCTCCAGTTCAACCGGCATAGGCGTTCTCTGATAATGAATTGTGGTTATATTTTCGGTCCCGAGCCTTCTTTTCTATTCGGCTCTATTTGTAACATGCATGTCGTCTTTACAAGATTTTTACTATAGTTTATATATTTAAATTCTAGTCTTCTCTGTTATGTCTTTTAAATGGGTTCTCTGTTATGTTCAAGAATATAATATTAATTATTTCAGTCTTGCGGTTTTTCTTGCAAGATCCAAGAAAAATCTACACAATTTTTATTTTTAAAATGAAAATATTTATTAATATAAACTTATTTATTATTTTATTTATTTCAATCAAATTATTTTAAACGAAAATATAGTTATAAATTTAAGTAAAAGTTAATTTGGAAAAATATAAAAGAATTCAATTTAATTTAACATCCTCCATTGCCATTTTTATTTAGTAAATTTAACTTTCAAAATTTTATTAAAATCCTTTATTACAAATAAATTTAAACAATAAAAGAAATTATAAAAAATAAATTCAGTCCAAGAAAACAAAAGTATTGCTAGAGATGATTTAGGAATAGATTTTAGCCATTATTCCATTTTTTATTTATAATTATTTTTCAGTGTATAATGTTATATCCATTTTATTTATTATTTAAATTTTTAATGAAATTTTAAACTAAATATATTAATAAATTGATATTAAATTTAATTTGAAAAAAGATGAATGGACTTTGTTTAATTTAATTTGAAAAAAATATGAATGAACTTAATATAATTTAATATCTCTTCTTGTGATTTTAATTTCAAAATTTTATAAAGTTTAAATTTGATATTAAAATTTCATTGGAACTAAATCTCATATTACAAGTAAATTTACATATTTTTTAAAATGTTAATTTATAGTACTGGCTAACATGAAATAGTATTCATCTAAGTTAGACACTTGGACCCTTTAGTTCCTCAAAAACCAAAATAACATTTCAAATTATTCTCTAATTTACAATATGATCTCATTAGTATAAATGGAGAGCATATTTGGGTGCAAATGACAATTATTGAATATTGCAATCGCATCCAATCTATGTATTTAATTATACTCTCATTTGGATAGTTCAATATCTGTAAAAGTTACATATATCATTTGTGAATGTTGACATTATATGAGAATATTTCATGGTTACCTTAGTTCCATTTATTATGTGTGAACCTTTATAGATATAAATTTAGAGTAATTATTTCAATTGTGAAATTTCTTATACCAATTTTATGAATCTTCCTAATGCCAATAGTAAATTTTTAATATTTTTATAATTTTTTACAATTTTTGTTCATAATCATTTTCAATAACTTCAAAATGTAATAATAAATTGAAAAAATATAAAAATAAATACATTTAACTCTTACCTTTTCTAAATTTTATGTTTTTTAGACTATCTATACAATTCGGTTACAAAATTATCTTTGTAAAAAAATGTTAGATCCACAATAAAAACTGTATATCATGAAGAACATCCCTTAAACATAGATATTTTAAACAAAATACCCTAGATGCAAATATAGAAGTGATTATATTTATTTATACTATAAATTGCACCATATGTTGAAAAGGAAACGTCGTAAAGCATAAATTAGAGAAACATTGTGACACACAAAAAATCATTGAAGATGAAAATTTGTAATAAAAATTCATCCAAGGTATAAGAAATCACTTACATTATGCCAAATTGATAGATTCTATAACCTTTCCAACATAGATTGCATCTTAAGCTTCAAAGATGATATTTCAATATCCAATAGCAAATATTTGATAGATTTTGAAAAAAATCAAATAGTACATGTCATAATATAGACTAAATAAAATAATATTAACTCATGAAAAACATGATGCTTATCTTTCCAAATCTAAATTTGGATCAGAACCTCACAAATTTCAGACATCATCACATATTAGATGAAAATGAGGCAAACATTAGCTTCCAATTATTCATAACTTTTGGTGTAAATTCTACAACTTTGATGAGAAACTCTAATGTAGTGCATTTGATGATGTTTAATATCTCCAATGTTTCCTCAGATAACATTCTCTCGAAAATTGTAAAGAAACATTTTGAATTGAACTGACACTAACAACAACAAACTATTTTAGTTTGTTTCATTTCCACCTCAATAGTACAGGGTTTACATCTTGTGGTGGCCATAATTCTAATATCTAGTATAACTTCTTGTATATATCACCAATTTTTATTGACAATTGAAACAAAATATTGTAACACTTTACATAGTGACGAACCCTCTACGTGGTTGAAGACATTGAGTATTCATAGAATCCAATTAACCACCAACCACCTATAACTTGACCACCTAAAAAATACCCAATAAAAATAATTAAAAAAAAAATACAAATTTCAGACTTCATCACGTATTAGATGAAAATGAGCCAAACATCAGCTCCCAATTATTCATAACTTTTGGTGTAAAATCTACAACTTTGATGGGAAACTCTAATGTAGTGCATTCGATGATGTTTAATATCTCCAATGATTCCTCAGATAAAATTCTCTCGAAAATTGGAAAGAAACATTTTGAATTGAACTAACACTAACAACAACAAACTATTTTAGTATGTTTCATTGTAGCCTCAATAGTATAGGGTTTACATCTCATGATGGCCATAATTCTAATATGTAGTATAACTTCTTGTATATATCATCGATTTTTATTGAAAAATGCAACAAACTATTGTAACACTTTACATGGTGACGAACCCTCTACATGGTTGAAGACATTGAGTATTCATAGAATCCAATAAACCACCAATAACCTATAACTTGACCACCTCAAAAATACCCAAGAAAAATAATTTAAAAAAAAACAATAACAATGAAATGCTCCCAAGGCCCAGTGAAGGAATACAATGTGTAGAATTTGCATTTGAAACAAGACTAAGGCAGGTAAACTTGCAATCCTAATGTACCCTCTCTACAATGATGATTGCTACAATTTCCAAATACACATCAATACCTACCCAAGAACTATTGTTGAGTAAAACTAGACTATTATAACCAAAGTGGATGATGCAATTTATTTATCTTTCTTTCTCAACCCCCTAAACACATATCACTCTCTCTCTCTCTCTCTCTCTCTCTCTCTCTCATATCTCAAGTCCCCTCCCTTTTCCTTTCTCTCTCTCCCTCATTCCATATTCATCTCTCCCTTATCACTCCCTCACTCTCCCTACCTATATCTATCAATGTCTTTTTTCTACCCTCCCTCTATTTCCCCTTGCCAAATCCATCTCTTTCTCACTCTCTCTCCCTTTCTCTTCCACCTCCTTCTGGCTCCCCCCCAATCACACACACACTCTCTCTCTGCCCTCCAACTCTGTCACTATCTCCCTCTCTCTCCTTCTCTCTCTCCCCCTTCCCCCCATTCATATCTATTTCTTCTTGTCTCTATCTCCCCCTTCTTTCCCTATCACTATCCTCTCATTTTCTCTCCCTTACTTCATCTCCTCTCTCCCTCATTACACCTTTCTATCTCCCTTACCATCTCTCTCTCCACCTCTACATCTCAATGTCTTTTTTATTCCCTCCTTCTCTTTTCCCTTTCCAACTCCATCTCTCTCTCCCCCCCTCTCTCCTCTCTCTCAATTCCCCTCTCTTTTCCTTCCTCTCTCTCCCTTTCTCTCCCAATGTAGTGCATTTGATTATGTTTAATATCTCCAATGTTTCCTCAGAGAACATTCTCTTGGAAATTGGAAAGAAACATTTTGAATTTAACTGACACTAACAACAACAAAAAACTATTTTAGTATTTTTCATTTCTGCCTCAATAGTATAGGGTTTAGATCTCGTGGTGGCCATAATTCTAATATGTAGTATAACTTCTTGTATATATCTTTGTTTTTTATTGAAAAATGAAGCAAAATATTGTAACACTTCACATGGTGATGAACCATCTACATGGTTGAAGACATTGAGCATTCATAGAATCTAATAAACCACCAACCACCTATAACTTGACCACCTCAAAAATATCAAAGAAAAATAATTAAAAAAAAAACAATAACAATGAAATACTCCCAAGGCCCAGAGAAGTAATACAATGTGTAGAATGTATATTTGAAATAGGACTGAGGGTGGTAAACCTACAATCTTAATGTACCCTCTCTACAATGATGCTTGCTACAATTTCCAAATACACATCAATACCTAACTAAGAACTACAATTCAGTAAAACTAGGTCATTTTAGCCAAAGTGGATGATGCAATTTATTTGTCTCTCTATCTCAACCCCCTGAACACATGTCATTCTCTCTCTCTCCCTCTCTCTCTTCTTCCCTCTCTCCCCCCTCCATATATATCCCTATCTCCCCTTGTCTCTCCTTCTCACCCCAAAAGGATATGGTATTTCAATATCCAATAGAAAATATTTGATAGATATTGAAA